>VMKM01003705.1:0-30822 GCA_008360985.2 Macquaria ambigua | reverse complement strand
CACACACACACACACACACACACACACACACACACAAACACAATATTTACTCCGAGAGAGTACAAATATTCTCATTTTTAAAACTCAGGACGGCTGCAACTAAAGATTATTTTCATCATCGATCAATCTTAATCTTGATTAATTGAATCATTGGTTATTGGTCTATAAAACATCAGAAAAATGTCTGACAGTTTGCTAAAGCTCAAGGTGACGTCTTATATAAAACAGAGAAAAGCAGCAAAAAGCTTCAACCTTTGAAATGTTGCTTGAAAAATGAGAATTAGTTTCTGGATAACTTTCTCTCTATCGTTTAATTGATTAATCTACTGATCGTTTCAGCTCTGGTTTTGAAACAGAATGTATTAACCTGAACAACAGGAAAGAGTGTCATTGTTTTGTATTTATGGTTATTAGAGCTGCAGTGATTAGTTGATTAATTGATCAACAGAAAATTAACAGGCATTTGCTTTGCTTTGTCTTACTTCTTATTATGAAGAATAAGTGAATATCTGGGTTTTGGACTGTTGGTCAAAGTATGAAATAGACACGTACAGCTGGAGCCTGTGTGTTTAGAAATATATTAAAAGGAATCTGATTACATCTCCTCGCTGTGGGACATTATCACGTTTATACACAAAATAACTAGTAAATAAGAACTTCTGTATTCAGTAGATGATGCTAGTACTGATGCACCCTGATGAAGGACAGAAAGTTTTAAATTTAAGATCTTTTACCTGGAAAGGTGTGCGGGTTGGACGACCCCCTCTTGAGGCACTTGGAACAGAGGATATGAACAGAGTAGTGGAGGCCGGGCCACTCCTGCAGCAGCACGTTCAGCTCCTCCACCAGCGGAGTGACGGCCTGCCATGCAGTCCAGATGTTGGGCAGAGAGGCCTGGCTGCCGATGGACAGAGTCTCTGCCTGCAGCTTCCCATTGGAGGGCCGGTGGCTGATCACCACGGGGACTTTACCTCGATAGGCAAAGATCTGGTGCCTGCCGTCAGACCTCTGAACCACGTGGTTGTTTATCTGCACGCTGAAGCGTGCAAACAGTCCAGGAGGAAACAGGAAAGGGAAGCTGTACTGGATGTGCAGCTGCTCCACAGAGAAGAAGTGACACAGAGGCAGAGAGCTTCCGCCGGGCGAGGCCTTCGCCTGGGGCTCCTCGCTGCTGACGTAGCTGGGGAACTTGTACCACGCTGTGGCTCCGTTCAGAGGCTTGCTGCGGGGTTTGTTGATGCAGTAGCAGACCCCCATCTTCTCCAGAAGCTCCATGATGAGGTGGAGGTCCTGCTGGGTCTGGATGAGCGGTCTGAGGAGCAGGCGGATGACGTTGGAGGGCAAAAGGCCGTGTTGGAGGAAGCCCTCCACATGGTGCTGCAGATGGGTCACCCTGAGGTTCTCTCCCTTCTCGTCCTCTATAACCAGACTCACCCTCCCTTTGTCCCCCCTCTCCCCCTCAGAGAGGAGTCTGTCCAGCAGGGTGGACTCGTCCCTCTGGAAGAAGACGTTGAGAATTGCAATGAATCGTGGAAGATTGTGAAAAACATACTCCTTCAGGGTTAGACTGTCCTCAAAGTAGAGCAGCTTCCCGCTCTCGTGCAGGTAGGATAAGGCGCTCTGCAGTCGGTCCTCTGTGAGCCCCGCCTGGAGGCCCAGACGGGCCGAGTCCCACCACGAGAGCCACAGGTCTTTGGGCTTAAAGTGCAGCTCCTCCAGCATCTGCCAGGACTTTGGCAGCACACGGTGGAGGTTGGGGAAGATGTCCCTGTGGTCTGCGACAGACATGAGCTTCTCCCTCAGCCTCTGGATGTTCCTCTGGGTCTCCGTGCAGCTGACACTCAGCACAGGGGACAGGATCTGCAGCCGGTGGTTCAGCATGTACTGCAGCTGGGCTTTCCTCCGCCTCAGGTTCCGGTCAGAGACTCCGTAGAAGAGGACGTGAGGGCTGGAGGAGCGGACGCTGTAGCCCTGCTCCAGCGCCTGGTCCACCTGCAGAGCCAGGCTCCTCAGGCTCTGGATGTCCCTCTTCTCCTGCAGCCCGATCTGTCTGTGAATGTCCAGACTCTTCTCCTCCACCTCCACCTCTCCACACAGGTCTGCATGTGTGCCCACCAAGCACACAACAGCGTGGGGTACTTTGGCACTGAGGAGGTGGAGGAAATACCCGACGTGGGCATAAAAGTTCTTGGGCAAATATGCTTTGAGATTCACAACGAGAATGTAGAGAGCACCGGGGGAGAGGAAAAAAGGCTTGATGAGGTCGTAGTTTTGCTTCCCTGACAAATCATACACGAGAAATGTAAGACAGCGGTCAGCGTCGGCCACCCAGTTAGTGACTTCAATTCCTTTGTTTCCCTGGATCCCTGCAGCATCCTGCTGTCTGCTCACCACGCTCTGCCTGAGGCGGGTTTTCCCAGCATTCTTCATCCCCATCAGGACCAGTTTCAGCCGCGGCTTCACAGCAAGCTGCGAATGTGCGAGCTCCTTCTGATAGGCTGCAATGTAAGGGATCCCCTTCATACACACCTCGTACGGAGGCTGGATGAGCGGGTTGTCCTTCACCTTCCAAATGTTCACTTTGGACAGCTTTCCAAAATGATCTGGAAGTATGGCTATTTGGTTACCCTGTAAAACAAGTTCCTCCAGCTTCTCCAGCTCCACGATCGAATCAGGCAAGTATGTGATGTTGTTGTTGTCCAGCCAAAGGTTGGCCAGCTTCACCAGCTGCCCTACTTCCTCAGGAATATGAGTCAGTTTATTCCTGCTCAGGTAAATTTCCTCTAACCCTGTGATGCTTAAAATAACCTGGGGGAAGTTCTCAAACTCGTTAGAGGACAAGTTGATCATTTTGAGTCTTTGCAGATGACCAAAAGCAGCAGGCAGTTCTGTGAGGTTGTTCCCGTCCAGCATCAGGCTCTCCAGGTTGTGCAGGTGACAGAATGTGTCAGGTAACGTGGACATGTGAAGACTGCTGAGCCACAGAATTTTGACAGACTGCAGCTTCATGATGTCTGCTGGTAACACCTCAAACTTGTTCCCGGAGCAATCGAGTTCCTCCAGCTCACTGAGGGCCAGGATCTCAGGGGGGAACTGGTTCAGCTTGTTGTGATCTGCATCCAGAGTCCGCAGTTTGGTGAGGCTGGAGAAAGATCTGGGGACATCGTGCAGGTCGTTGAAGCTGATGTCAAGTTCCTCCAAAAACTGAAGTGCTCCAATCTGAGCTGGCAGAACCTGGATTTTGTTGTGACTGATGCATAGCTTCTTCAGCCCCCTCAGCTGACCCACACCTTCAGAGAGGCTTCGCAGGCAGTTGTGGCTCATGTCCAGCTCCACCAGCTGCCCCAGCTCAAACACCACATGGGGAACAGCTGAGAACTTGTTCCTGCGGAGGACAAGGATGCGCAGGTTGTTGAGGGTGGATCCCAGCCCGTCTGGCAGCTCCTGGAGCGAGTTGTTGCCCAGATTGAGCACCTCTATCTCGGCTATATCCTCTGGCAGTATGATCTGGTTGTCTTTGGAGCAGAGGGTGAGCTGGCGCAGGTTGCTCCGCAGCTTCCTCGAGCGGAGGGCGGCATCCCTCCACAACCGGGCCGTTTTCAGATTGTTCTCCTTGTCCTCCATGGCGTTGCAGCCGGACCCCTCCTCCTCCTCCTCCTCCTTCTCCTTGTTTTCATTGAGAGTTTTCATGGATACTGAGCGCGCAGCATGGTGGACGGTGTGCCTCAGAAATCAGCGCGCTCCTTAACAACAAACCCTCCGTCAGAGAGGAGAGAAAAGACCGTTTATGTCGGGAAATAATCGAGCTTTCCGGTGGGAGCAGGAGTGTCTGTGGCCGCGGAGGCATCCTTTTCTCCTGCGCCACTCAGCACACAATGAAAACAAACCACCGCGGTTACAGCTCCGGGTTTCATCCCGAATCCGAGGTCCGGTGCCGCGGGTGCACTCTCTCCTTCACAGGCGTCCTCATCGCCACAACACACCGTCCTCTGGAGCTCTACCCTGGGTATATCTCTGTGTTTGTGGCTCTCTGAGCCGCTGGGTCTCTTCCTGGGAGCGGGGAGTGGAAGTGAGGCAGCAGCCGCTCACACTGCGTCAGATCTCTGAACCCTCCTCCTCCTCCTCCACCCAGCAGGAGAAAGGAAGGGAGGAGGAGGAGGAGGAGGGAAAGTGATTGTCCTCATTTGGTTAAAATAGCTTCAAATCGGGAAAGAAATCCAGGAGTAAATGTAAAAATCACATGTATTGTCCCTATAGGCTGATATGAAACATGGAACTTCAGATTTACGGAGCCTAAATATATCAAATAAATCCCTGAAATGAGGTTATCGTGACATTATTTAGGCTGCGCGGTAAAGTAGGAAGATACTGAGAGTAAAATGACTGTTGGTGCACATGAAGCTCCTTGTCCTGTTATTGTGCACGCTGCTCAACATGGACTCTGTCTCCACCTACAGGACATGAGCTGCAAGTGAGGAACACGTCAAGTCGATCTGATTTAAAGCTACAGCCCGATTTCACAAATCACAAATGTTCCTGAAAGAAAAGTGTCAGATCAAGAAAAACTCCAGAAAAAACTCCTTCGATGGGAAAAAATGTTAGAAAGCTCAAACATGTCATCAGGTTGAACTCTTCAATCAGAGCAGTGGAAGTACATTTACTCAAGTACTGTACTTGAGTACAAATTTGAGGTACTTGTACTTTACTTAAGTATATCCAATTTATGCTACTTCATACTTCTACTGCACTAAATATCAGAGGGAAATATACTGCAATACATTTATTTAATTACTAAATTGATTTTACATCCAAAACATGATCAGCTCATTAAATCCCTCACAGGTGTTTGCTGTTATGTTGCTGATTTGACCAATCAGGTTGAAGCTGCTGGGATTTACATGAGGTCATCATCATCAGCTCTTATTATACAGTTGTAAAGTGAGTCCTGGACCAGCAGCAGAGTCCTGGACCAGCATTAGAGTCCTGGACCAGCAGCAGAGTCCTGGACCAGCAGCAGAGTCCTGGGCCAGCATTAGAGTCCTGGACCAGCAGCAGAGTCCTGGGCCAGCAGCAGAGTCCTGGGCCAGCAGTATAGTTCAGGACCAGCAGCAGAGTCCTGGGCCAGGTGTTACTGTAGTCACAGTGTGACAAAATAAAAGCATGGAGGACTTGATCTAAACCTTTAGACTGATGTGGAACACTGAGCGAGTGTCAGTGTGGTTATGGGTGTTCATGTACTTACACAGCAAACTAGACTGAAGCATCAAGAATAACGAGGCCCAGTACAGGAACCTGCAGTCCACTGCTGTTCCTGAGGTCAGGCAGGTTCTGCATCACCTCCAGTGATTTTATTTTCTCAGCACACTTTGCATCAGATGCAGCTTCATGAATCTGCAGTCAGGGACGTCATCATCAGAAGCTCCACCGACTTCATCACGACTTTATGTTTCAGTTCAGATCTGCACTCAGGTGACTGGTTTGTAACACTGAACCAGAATCAGTTCTCCACTTGTATGAGTGATCCTCAGCGGGAAGTTTAGAGATACAGGAATGTATTTTCAATAAAACTGGAAATGTTGTTACAGAATCTGAATGAAATGAACTCCTCGGGTCTTATTGTCTTCCTCTAATATACAATAAACCTCTGTGAGAGAATTTCTTCTACACGTTTGTTTTCTGAACACTTGTTTGGTTTGTCTTCTAAACTTTGTGACCTTTATTTTTTTCTTTTAGTTTTACTTTTCATTTAAATTATCAGTAACTGAACATTAAAAGAAAGTCCTTTTGAAAAAATACATTTTTATCGAGACAACATGACAGTTCCCCCTCTGACTCGTTAAAGTTCATATTTGAGAAACATCATAAACTGGAAGAAGAGAAGAAAAAGACGTCTTTGAGAAGATATTAATATTTATTTCTAAGTTATGGAGGACCAAACTTCATATTAACCCTTCGTCCTCTGGGAGGGAAATCTTTTTAACTAACTCACAGATTCGGTCAGAATATCTTCATCATCATCTTCACCAGCGTCTCACAGCAGAGTCTTCATGCAGATACAGGAGCTCGAAACAAAACTCACATTCAAGCTAAAACTCTAAAAATAATACTTTTATTGTGCTTTCTATATGTTTTAAGACAGCAGATGGTTTTGGATGGTTTCACATCACAGTTAAACATTTAATTACACAACCTCAAATGCATGACATGTGCAAACAAAAAGACTTTTAAAAAGACAGAAAATCAATGGTGTCGTATTAAAGACCACAACATGTTTCTCTTTGTTCTCGTGTGCAAACACAACCAACACGTCAGGTTGCTCAAATAAAGGCGCAGAAGGTTCAACTTTACAGGAAGAATTCATTCATATCCACAACGACATGATGATTAACCCGACTACTGAAGCACACACAGACTTCCAGCCGCTCATGGTGCTAAAATCTGTTTAAACTACTTCACTTTTTTAAAAATAACAAGAAAGAAACATGAATTACACATTTTATTCCAAACTGGACGAAACAGCTACGACATTTAAAACCCATAGTTGTAACGTCGTGTGTAAAACTGTTGAGAAAGCATCTGAAGCAGCAGCTCCTGTGAAACATTAAACCGTCACTCAGTCCAACCGCAGGAAATCAATCTGCAACGATTTTGATCATCAGTTGATGGTTGATGCCAAATATCTTCAGGTTGCAGTTTCTCCAAAGTGATGATTTGCTGCTTTTCTCTGTTTCACTTCACAGTAAAGTGAATGTTTGTTTTAGACGGACAAAACAAGACGTTCAAGACGTCCTGTTGGACTTCCAATATTTTCCTGACATTTCATAGATCGAACAATTGTTCTATTAATCAAGAAAATAAAAAACATAAAACACTCAGATCAGATCTTCACGGTTCATGCAGGTGTCATATTTTGCGTTCAGAGCGTCGAGTTTTCAGGTTTGTATTGTGCAACAGAACAACATGACGTTTAACAGAAGCTCTACAACACCGAGAACCACAGACGTCTGCTCGCCGACAGCACGGTCAGTAGTACGGGCCGGTGTTCTCATATCCTGCGTAACTCGGCCAATCAGGGAAGATCCCGTGTGAGCAGGTGGGGCTGCCGTATCGGTCCCAATGAATCCCAAAGTGAGAGGAGTCTGTGCGGGGGCTGCAGGCGTCCTGACGGCTCCTCTTCATGGAGGACCACACGATCCTGTAGTTGTCCCCCTGGTTGCTGTCCCAGTACTCACACCCCCCCACCTCATAACAGACGGCGAACTCGACGCGCTCGCGAGGCCTCAGCTCCTCCGGCAGAGACACGTCGAAGGAGAAGGTGTCGCTGTACGAGCTGGGATACGTGTCCTTCATGTACACACAGTCTACGTCTGTGTGGCTCTTCCAGGTGTTGAAGGTCACCCGCAGCCTCACGGACTTCTCAAAGGACACGTTTTTGACTTTAATGGTTCCTGCCAGCGCCTTCTCTTTCAACACGCAGTGCTCTAGACAGACGTAGTTCCTCTCCAGGCTCTGACGGAAGTGCAGGTAGTCTGAGGACGGCTGAGTGAAGTCCAGCACCAGTTTGTCCTCCTCAGCTGTCTGAGAGAGAGCCGAGCTGAGCATCTCCTGGATGTTCAGAGGAATATCGATGGGATCGTTGAACTCGGAGAAGATCTTCACTGTGGTTAGAGCCAGGCCTCTGTGGTCAGCAAACGTCACCTGCTTCTTGGCTTTTCTCGAGTCTTTCCTGGACGATCTTCCATCCTCAGGCTCCGTCTGATCGACACAGCGCGAGTGCTGAAACCTCAGGCAGGAGTTCAGAGCAGGTTTGCATGTTTTGGGAGACGTCCTGTAGACAAACTCCTCCTTGGACAGGTACAGAGGTAATGCCATGTCAATCGGCATAGTGAGCTCAGGAGGAAACACGACAGGACACTAAAAGAGAGAGCAGACACGGGAGTGTTAGGGTGTTTAAAGGCTCCTACAGACTGTATAACAACCAGAGTGTGTATGTCACATTGAGCAGCAGGGTCTGATGAAGCTGCTCCACCCTGAGCGTTGGAGGAGCCGGTGGAGCCGCTGGTGTCCAGAGAAAAGAGGACAACATGGAGCAGACTGTGCAGCGAGTTTGAGGTAAAGATGGTTTTAGCAGCAGCATTACTTTAACTCACATTTCATGCTTTATTCTGATTGGTTGGTTTGTGGGTGAGATGTGCATGCAGAGGGTTGCCAAGTTCTGCCCATGTGATGGAGGAGGTCACACTTCAATTAAATGGGAAACCCCCCCAAATAAGTTCACTATTAAAAATGTATTTTTATATTCTATTTGTGCAAAATTCCCCAAATTCCCGAGCTTAACTTCCTGTGGACCCATTGGTCAGTATTTTTAACCCTCACATGTCCAACTCTGTAGTCATTCAACTGTCCTGAGTTGTCGTGTCTCGTTCCATCTCTACATCCATCCAGCAAACATCTGAAACACCTGTCAGAACATGTGTCTCACGGTGAGATTCAGGACCACCAACCAGAGGTTTCACCACCTTTCTTTCATCACTGTTAACTGTCGCTGCACAAAATCAACGCACTGACGTTGGAACTGAGCTGCTGACGGACTGCAGAACGTTACAATGACTCAGCTGCGTCATAAACAACAACATGACGTCATTTAGAGCCGTCGCACCGAGTCCGGAACAAACAGGGACACCTCCTGGCGATTCATTCAACTTTAGCTACCTACAATCCTGGAGCCAGTGTCTGTCCTTTAATTGGTGGATCTGTTGATCCAGGTGACGCGGAAGTGTCCGCAGGTACCGAACACACCCCTCTGCACGCTGCCTGCTGTTTCCTTTCATTTGTGCATCTTTAGCCACCTGTCCTGCTTCCTCACAACCTTCTGACACCACCAGCTGCTCACACGCTACGTCACGCAGCTACTACTAAATGAGTATTGATTATTGATTGGCCGCTCAGATATTAAAAGTCCCTGCAGCACCGCCGCGGTGTCTTTGTGTTCACGCTGGAATACTTCACCTTACCGGGCAGGACGCACCTGGAACCGGGAGCAGCTTCTCACCAGGAACGGACGGGTTCTCTCCGAACTGGGAATCCTCGCGGCGGATTCATGACGCGTCCAGTCCTTGATCTGACGCTGTGGTCGCGAGCTCCTCTCCTCACTTTATAAACTTGCACATTTCGCTCGTGGCTTCAAGACCCACACGGGGTTCACGTGAACACCTGCAGGCAGCCAATCAGAGGCAACTGGGACGGAGTGATCGACGTGGGGTCGGCGGGGTCGGCGGGAACCCGGAGAGTCGGTTGGCCGGGTGGACCCCTCTTCTGCAGATCAGTCTGAGTTTATGGAAACTTGTAGTATCTCATTTTGACTTAACTCTCATAATGTCTGCTAATTAAGTCTAAAGTTTGACGTAACGCTCATAATTTAGTCTCATTTTGATTTAGTATCTCAAAATGAGGAGATACTAAATTAAACATTCACTTAATTAACCATCTGATAACTTTGACTTAGTAATAATTTAGACTTTATGTCTTCAGTATCTCATGATTTGACTACATTTTGATTTAAAAATGTTTGACTTAATATCTCATCATTTTCAATAGGAATGTTTGATTTACTGTTTCTGTGAGATACGACACACCGTGACTGTGCTCATATTCATCCTGCTTAGCTTTACACCACTGATTTCTTTTGCTGGAGGAAATGGGCCTCCATCGTATTTTTAATTAAACTTTTCAAAATGAATGAATTAATATTGAAAGTCACAGAGGAAACAGTAGCTGCTCTACGAGCGACACGTTTGCAGACAAAAATCTACAATCACACATCAGGAGGTGGATAATTACAGCTGCTGGAAACTGTCAGTGCAACATTCACTCGCACTTCTTCCAAAAACACTGCAGCCAGTGTGCACCTATTGATCTGAACACATGTGGAGCCTGATCAGGTTCAACTGACAGATATTGGAAAGAGGCACTGGTGGACTTCACCACGCGGGGAAACGGCACAGTTTTTATATGATTTTGACGTGACTTTATGTTATTCTGTCAGAGGCTCAGGCAGAAGTCAGCCTGTGAGTATCACCTGGGGAAACGACCTCCATCACAACCTGTGAAGTGGGAGGAGCCTCTGGTGCCTGAAGGGTTCTCCTCGTTCTGTGTTCCCGGTTCAAATGTTTCTTTAAACGATCCAAATGTTCCTGAACACAGAAACATCACACAGGTTCATGTTCTGACGCCACTTTGAGTTATTTACACTCTGTTTCTGATTAATCTGTTTTTTCTGTCAGTGTGATGGACGACTCTAAATACTACAATACCCATGATCCTCTGCTGCCGCTGCCATGGAGAGATGGCAGTCAAAGGTGTGAATCACAGCGGTTGGGAACATGTTGCCATCGTTACAGGATTCATTCATATAAAATATATGAAGCCATGAACGTGGAACAAACTGGGTGAACTGTTTGTAGGTTTTGGCTGTAAATGATTCGTTTTTTGTACATTTAGAGATTCTTGATAACCAGTTAATCAAGTGGAATTTAGAGCCACGACTGATGTTGGTGATTCTGATATTTCAGGTGTTGGAGTCGGCAGGTGTTGTCCACTTTCGGGAGAAAAGATTTCTGGCGTGTGATTGGTTGTCATGCTGCCAATCTAGTATTTCGGGATCAGTCAACAACAGCAGCCGGCGGTCAGCTGATAAAGCAGAGTCCATAACTGTGTCCCAACTCAGGAGCCGGACTCAAAGGATGCAGCTGAAGATCTGGTTCCACACCTGAGTTTACAAGCTGTGACATTTAACACAACAAGCACACATTGAACACACTACAGGTAAATAGAAACAATGATTTAGATGAATTGATTCATTGATTTTCAGAAAATGAATTAGAACTATTTTGATGATTTGATTGAATCATTGACGTTCTTTTTTTCGATAATCTGATAAATATCTTTGGGTTTTGGACGTTTGAACCGTCACCTTGGACTCTGGAAAACTCTCACTTTTTTTGACATTTCATAAACAATGAATCAAGGAATTAAGAAAATGAATGGCAGATTATATGGTAATGAAAATAAAAGTTATTTGCATATATTTAATTTAGCTGTGGATAAGGCTGCTGAGGCCCACTGCACAGTCACAGCGCTGTTTTTAGGAGGAGGACTTTTTGGACACAAAGTGTTTTACGTAATGCATTAAAAACATAACGCAGTTCAAGGTTCAGTCCAGTGTGTGCAGAACCTCAGAGTCCTGAACCTGGATTTAAAGGAGGTCTAATCTCCTCTGGACGCTGGTTCAGCTCTGAGCTGCCCAGTACCTACATGCTGAGTTTGGGCTGTGGGAACAGTCAGCAGCCTGCTGACCTGCTGACCTGAGAGGCCCACAGGGTTCACATGGTAAAACACAGTCAGACATGTATTTTGGTCCTGAGCTTTGAGACATTTATAGACAAGCAGCAGCACGTTAAACTCCATTCTCTGACACACTGGAGGCCAGTGAATGCACCAGAGAACTGCTGTGATGTGTTCAGGTTTCAGGCTGAGGTTGGCCTCTGAAAGTAATATAGAACCAAGTTAGGAAATAACCTGCTGAGTTTTTGGCGGCTGATCATGTAAATATTTGTTCAGGGATAAACCTGAACTGTGAAGTTCAAGAGGAGAAAGACCAGGTTCCTGATACTCAATGAGGACTCTGTCCCTGACTGCACCGCCTCATGTGGTATTTGACCTGAAAATAGACTCTTTCCTCATCAGTGTGACTGAAACCAGGCTGCTGTGTGATGAGAGTGACAGCAGCAGTGAAACATTAATCGCAGCAGGTCGATCACAGCTGTACGCTCTGTTTTGTACAGCTGAGCTCATCTGTACGTTCTGATGCAGCTGATGTGGACCGGACGGGTGGTGCTAACCAACAACTATAGACCAAGTTTAACCTTATGAGGCCAAACGCTAGCAGATACAGAAATACAGACACTCAGAATCTAAACCTATATTTTTGTAATAATAATAAAAGGACAATTGTATATTAATTTCACATGTTCAAAATATCACTGTCTTTGGAAAACTTGAGTAAATGTACTGAGTTGTAATATATTTTTCATCCTGCAGGGGGCAGTAACGCCCCGTAGCGTCCAAACTGCCAAAAAAAAGAAGAAGCAGATTTTAAAAAATGTTTTTTATTGAAATAGAAATTTTACAACAATATATGGCAAGCGATACATTAACAGAAGTAGGCTCTTTAGAAAACGGAGCACACGATGTAAACAGAGTTAAACCCAATAAAAGACGAAGTAAAAACCAAAACAAAATAAAATAGTTAATTGTATGGCATCTATAATGTTCAGTAGTTTTTCGCTGTTTTCTTTTCCATATACAGTGATTTATAGTAGTATAGTATAGTAGTTGTTTCATAAAAACCACCACTAGGGGTTGTGTCTTAATACATTTACATTTGTGGATAAAGAATTTACCTAAAATAAATAAAGCATTCAATAGAAGTTCGGTTTTCTTATCCTCCATTACAATCCCAAATGTAATATAATTTCCGGTAAAATGGGAGAGAGAAAAGATGTTTAATTCCAGCCAATCAAACACATCACATCAGAAAGTGTTGCTATAAAGACAGAAATAAAATAAGTGATCCGTAGTTTCTATTTCTTCATCACAGAAAACAGTTACAGAAGAAGAAGAAGAAGAAGAAGACGCAGGTCTAGACCACACATGCTACTGCGCACGCGCTGAGCTCCGGGTTGCCTGGCTCTGACGTCACCGTCCTCTCCGGTAGAGAACCAGGATGTGAGTGATGTTGTAGAAACGGGTGTTTTTACGGTGAACGCAGCGGATTAAAACCCCGCGCAGGTCAGCAGAGAATCCTGACCGGCTGACGTCCCTCTCACAGCTGCTAAAACTAACTCAAATCACGGTAAGAGTCGCCCCGTCAGCGACGCTTCTGCTGTTATTTTGCTAACTTAGCCGACGTTAGCTAGCTGTCATGTTAACGTAACGTAGCTAGCTGACGTTACTGGTTATCCGGACGCATAACAGCGAGCTAGGTCTGTCTGTACTTCCCCTGAGTCAGACACATGAGACAGAGTGACCTCAGATGGATGCTTAATGTGTGTCTGAAAGGCCGTCCATCTGTTTCTCGGTCTCATGGTCACGTTTCACAACAGAAGCCCAGCGGTCTGTGTCAGTCTGTGGTCCGTGTCAGTCTGTGTCACAGTCTGTCACAGTCTGTGGTCCGTCTGTGGTCCGCCTGTGTCACCGTCTGTGGTCTGTGTCAGTCTGTGTCACAGTCTGTCACAGTCTGTGGTCCGTCTGTGTCACAGTCTGTGGTCTGTGTCAGTCTGTGATCCGTCTGTGTCACAGTCTGTGATCCGTCTGTGTCACAGTCTGTAGTCTGTGTCACAGTCTGTCACAGTCTGTGGTCCGTCTGTGTCACAGTCTGTGGTCTGTGTCAGTATGTGTCACAGTCTGTGATCCGTCTGTGTCACAGTCTGTGGTCTGTGTCAGTCTGTGTCACAGTCTGTCACAGTCTGTGATCCGTCTGTGTCACAGTCTGTGGTCTGTGTCAGTCTGTGGTCCGTCTGTGTCACAGTCTGTGGTCCGTCTGTGTCACAGTCTGTGGTCTGTGTCAGTCTGTGTCACAGTCTGTGTCACAGTCTGTCACAGTCTATGGTCCGTCTGTGGTCCGTCTGTGTCACAGTCTGTGGTCTGTGTCAGTCTGTGTCACAGTCTGTCACAGTCTGTGATCCGTCTGTGTCACAGTCTGTGGTCTGTGTCAGTCTGTGGTCCGTCTGTGTCACAGTCTGTGGTCTGTGTCAGTCTGTGGTCCGTCTGTGTCACAGTCTGTGGTCCGCCTGTGTCACAGTCTGTGGTCTGTGTCAGTCTGTGTCACAGTCTGTGTCACAGTCTGTCACAGTCTATGGTCCGTCTGTGGTCCGTCTGTGTCACAGTCTGTGGTCTGTACTCACTCTGAGCTGCCGGCTCACATCACAGCACATGACCAATAATTCACTTATTACAGGGAGCGGCTGGTAAGCAACACTCAGACTGCATACTGGACCCCTTCAGTCTGTTCAGGCGTTCAGATCTAACATGGACCTGGTCTACCACCGGTTCGTATACAGCAGTAACACGTCAGAGGCCCCTTTCTGTGATCAGGGGTACCCTCAAGGTTTGGGACCACATTACGCTCTCTTTAAAGGGTCACTTACTGATTTTACACATGAAGTCCAGTGGACATATCACGAGAAGGACTACTCATATCAGGTCTCCTGTGGCTCTGGAGGGAGTTTCCAAAGTTTGACAAAATAACCCTGGTGATAGTGATGTCATCGTGATGTCATTAGGGTTATCTCACATTAGGAGAAGGATCCAGACCTCTGGGCTGCAGTGGACCAGTGTTTCTGCTCAGGAAGGTTCCTCACTGAAGGATCTGAGAGCTGGTCCACTTCTCTAAATGCTGAGGAAAGGTGCTTCACTGCTTCTTATCTCCTTTAGCAGAGAGAACACTGGACCATCCTTTTCTGTCCCACAATTCCTTGCAGTAGCAACATTTAAAGTGACCACAGCAGACCCACATCAGTAACATCCGCCGTTGCATAATCCCGTAGCCTGGTGTGCAGTGGGATTCGGTCTCCTCCTGAGTCCTGATGAATTCTCCTTCACATCTTTCCTGGACCTCATGACGTTTTCCATAGAGGTCACAGAAACATGTTCAGGAAAACGTCATTTTGTTGACTATTCGACCGCAGCCCAGGTCTGGGAACCCCAGGAAGTGAAATACTAACTCACTTGAGTAGAAAGCCTGTGAGATTAGATAGATATGCATGAATTAATTGATTAATTCCTGTCATTTCTGTCAGTGTGTGTTGTAATCCCACTCTGACAACGACGAACGAGACAAAAATCTCTCACAGTATCGTCACATATTTAATGCTCAGAGCAACGTACACAAGACAGAGGTTAGTTTGTAATATGCACACTGATGACAAGCTGGTCTCTCTTTGTTCTCAAGACAAAGGGCTACTAAGCCAAAGGTCTTCTGATGACATCCAGTTGGGCAACAATGCCTTAGTTTAGGCAATCAGACCTAGTTACAAGGTTACATTATACAGGATTCAGCATGATCAAACATAGAGGAAGATGATCAAAGCTGTCAGTGTGTTACAGATATCTTGGCAGGAAGTGTGGACTTTAATAAACAGTTCCTCAGCTGAAGAACATCTCTAGTTCAGGTTTGGATTCGTGGAGCTTCTGTGGTGTGAGGTGGAGTAGATGAATGAAAGCTGCAGTGTATCAAGATTTACCCAGCGCTGATATTAGCTGACACACGTCTGACCACATTCATGCATCAGTTATAATGTGATGTTTGTCTCTCCAGAGATTTCTGATGCAGACCTGCCTTCAGACTCCTCAGTAAGAGTACGTTCTTGCATTAAGAATATGTGAAACAGCTTCTCTGGGTCACTGATCACAGATCTTTGAGGTCTCTGTGGTTCTAAGAACGGATCTTAATGGCAAGAATTTAATATGTTTTTGTTGTTTTCTCTTGAGCTGTTGTTGGGATTCTTCGTCATTACAGATATTCCTTTATGATGCCAAGTCTAAAGAATCCTGTCATTAACATTGTGCTGCTACGTAGCCTCGGTCCCTCGCTGAGATGTAACCAGAGTCCTGTCCTCTCATAACGGTGGTGCTGGTTTGAGTGGTGCTGCTGCCTGCAGACTCGGTGCTCCCATCCCCCCTGTGGAATAACACAAAGAGCCCTTCATGGTTTACAGGTCAGCGTGCTTCTGTTGGAGGGTCCGTGTCTAATGATTCTGGGACATGAAGCTTCTTAGTATCACGTGTAGCTGCAGTAATTGGTGTGTTTGTGTTGTGTTGTGACTGCACCCTTCATCATCATCATCATCACTGCGGTCTATAAGCAGTAATGCTGAATGTTTCCTTGTTTCATGGTGTGTTGCTGTTACTACATAGTTAACCAGGAGTCAACCCACAGCCCTGAAGTCACATCGTTTTCACTGTACAGACTGATAAAGCAGCCTGTGTTGGTCAGTGTTGGCTTCATATTTTTAGTTTGTATAAATACTTTATACTCTGTAATTTCTTCTATACACCTCAGCTACAGTTATGAGAAATATAATTCCCTCCTGCATCCAGTTACAGAGCAGCTGCTTCACACTAAACTCCTCTAACAGCTACATGAGCTCATGTTTTAATGTCTTTGTTCGTCATCTGTGAGGTGAGAGCACAGACTGTATATAAAGATGGCCGACGCAGCTCCACTTCCTCCTACAATGAAACCAAAATATCCTGGATACAGGAGCTGCCATCATTTGGAGTCTGTACAGTAGTGATCGAGGTCCTGCCCATAAACCTGCCCGAACCAATCACAGCACACTCACAGCTGTCAATCATGACGTCTCATCCCCCTTTTTATAGCACCAAATAACTGATTAAAACCAAACTGGTCAGAAAATTATCATCATTATTGACTGGTACTGTATGTGAGATGCTGAAGTTGTGTACAGTGCCACAGCTAAAAGACGGAGCAGTGCTAGTTAGTTCATCACAGATATATTGGAGATACATAAGAAGTGTCCAGTCAGTGAGTCCATGTTCACTCCTCTTGGTTCGTTCCTCGATGTGTCTTTGATTCTCTTGATCCGGACCAAATGAACCCAGCAGAGGCAGAATTGTTCCTTGAATGTGTTGAAGTGGACTCGATGTGTTGCAGGTTTCTGTCGGGCTGCTGAGCACAGCGGGATGAGTGGGGCGGCTCTGGGTATCGAGATCGTGGTGGTGTTTTTCCTGGCGCTGTTCCTGCTGCACCGATATGGAGACTTCAGGAAGCAGCAGCGCATGGTGCTGTTCGGCACGCTGCTGGCCTGGTACCTGTGTTTCCTCATCGTCTTTATTTTACCTCTGGATGTCAGCACGGTCAGTACTGAACAGAGTCTGTCTCTCAGAGTCATGACGAGGCTCTGCAAGAACCTGAACCGTGTGTGTCTTTATCTTCTCCCTACAGACCATCTACAAGCAGTGCAAGATAGACCACGAGGAGCCCGCCGCTGTTCCCACTGTCAGCCCGCTACCATCCAATCACACGGCAGCAAACGCTTCTGTCACGCCCACTAAAGGGTTAGTGTGCAACAGGTGTCTCATGGCAGAGGCTGCATCCACCTGAGCTGATGTAACGCATGTATTCACTACATTATTACTGCATCTTCATCTGGACACCAGGCATCATGAGGTCTGCAGATAGCAGGTTCAACATGTTTACATTAAGGTACAGGTTCTGCACTCAGGCTGGTGTTCAGGGTTTCCTCAGGAAGCCATCTGTCTCTACTGTCCACAACTTATAAAGACTCTGAAGGAATCAGTCATTTGCTGAGCTGAATCAGACACATCCTGATGATCTCATCTCGTTATCAGTGTCGATCCTAGATGACGGACCGTCTCCTCATTGTGTGATGAAGCACCACTGCTCGTTCGCCCTGAAGCTTAATAAGCCAAATATTATGAGGTGCTCTTTATTCCTCCACTCTGAAACACTGCAGGAACCCTGACAGGTCTGAATGTTGGCAGATGAACACGAAAAATAAAAAGAGAAACTGAATAGATCACTGAATATTAAAGCAGTTTAATAAAGCAGGAAACACTGAATGATCCCTCTCTGTATTTCTGCCTTCAGTCATGGCAGCTGCATGAATAAATACATGAATATCCAGGCAGTCGCTTTAACTACAGCATGAGAGCTAACTGAGAGTCAGAAGTTAACGTGGTGATGTTCTCTGCTTGGTCACTGTTAGATGTTCTGAAACAGCAGCAGAGTTTTCTAGTCAGAGATGAAGCTGGTGAGGAAGAGCGTGACCGCTGTCTGCCTCTCTGAACAGACGGATGAGGACGCCCCCTGGACCAGCCTCTGTGTATTAACAGCAGCAGTCTTGTTTTTGTGTCACACCTGCTTCTTCTCTCACAGCGTACTGAAGCCATGCTACAAGCCGTGGAGCTACATCCCTGATGGCATCATGCCTGTGTTCTGGAGAGTGGTGTACTGGACGTCCCAGTGTCTCACCTGGTCCGTACGAATCTACCACACACGCCGTGAACACCTGTGGTTTGTTGTATTGTAGTTTCCCAGCCTGATGGTTTTAAAGCTGTGCCTTGTGTTCTCAGGCTGCTGCTGCCCTTCATGCAGTCGTACGCCCGCTCTGGAGGCTTCTCCATCACCGGGAAGATTAAAACTGCCCTGATAGAGAATGCTATTTATTACGGGACCTACCTGCTCATCTTCGGCTCTCTGCTCATATACGTGGCGGTTCACCCTGAGTGGCACCTCTCCTGGTGAGTGCACCGAGAGCAGGGAGGCCGACGTCTGAGCCCTTTCTGCTCGTTTTGGTGCACTGATCATCACTTTCACCACGTTTTAGGATCCAATATTTATTTGGAATATATTTACAACATACAGCTTACAGTGCACACTTAGCCTTCATTAAGTAAAGTAGGAAAGACGTTTAGATTTGTTGAGCAGCTTTAAGAAACACAGAGGGTTTAGGAAAAAGGACATACCGTCCCTCTATACAGCTCTCTGTGTGACAGCAGTGTTTTGTTGTGTCCTCCCTGTTTGATTCAGGTACGAGCTCCAGACCATCGGGATCACAGCAGCTAACACCTGGGGCCTGTTCCTGCTGGTGCTGCTGCTCGGTTACGGTTTGGTGGAAATCCCTCGCTCCTACTGGAACGCTTCACGACACGGACACCTGCTCATCAAGACGTACTTCAAGGCGTCCAAGCTGATGACGGAGAAGGCAGATGCAGAGGAGAACCTGGAGGACGTCATGGAGGTGGGCACCGGGGGGGCGTTACTGTAATGTATGACGTTCAGCTCGTTTCAGTGTTTTTACTGTGAAGTCTGGTTTGCTGCAGGAGGTGAGAAAAGTCAGTGAATCCATCAAGTATAACCATCCACTGAGGAAGTACATCGATACGATTCTCAGAAAAGTAAGTGGAATACAGCTTTAATAACAGCGCTCAGCCTCATGATCGATAGATCAGGTATATTGATCGGACTCACCCCCTCAGTGCCCGGTGGATTACCAAGAGAAGATGGGCAGGAACATGGACGACTACGAGGATTTTGACGACAAACAGAACACTTATCCCAGTGAGAAGAGCCTGGTGAAGCTCCATAAACAGGTGAGGATGGGGGGGGGGGCAGATTAATCAGTAATGTTAATGATCGTTAGGTGCAGCCCCAGAAAACACTTCCTTGGATTGGATAAGACCCTCCTGCCACATTTTGGACCAGCTGCAGCTGAGAAAGAGAACTGGCTTAAACAGGAACAGATGGAGTTAATAAAGTAAAAGCCTGAATAACTGACTCCAGATCAGGTTATGTGTCTGAAGTGGAGAAGGTGAGTGTTAGAGGACTCCCAGGTTTGTAGCTTCAGGTTTAACATTGACAGATGGTCGAGGTTAGTGCGGATCAGCTGGGTGGAGTTGGCGTAGAGACCAACCAGCAGAGGGCGCTCTGTGGTAGAGGAAGGATCTGAACCAGAGTAGAGCAGTATCTGAGACCATTAAACAAAATGCTCCACCGTATCAAATGCAGCAGTGAGGTCCAGTAACACCAGAATGGTCACCAGCATCAGACACCAGCACCCTCAGAAGGGCCCTGACCTGAGGCCACGATGAGATCTGAGTCAGATAGAAATGTCTCACAGACGTCTTTGTTGTTCATGAATGATGTGCGAGTTGTGTATGGTGTACCGTGTGCGTCCAGGTGATCTATGCGGTTCAAAGACACAACAGGACTCGAGTCCAGTGGCAGATCCTCCTGCAGCAGGCCATCCATCTGGAGGACGTAGCCAAGAACGAGACCAGTTCCACCCACCAGTTTGTCCACAGCTTCCCGCCCTCGGAGCCAGCCGGCTGGTTCAGCAGATACGTGTACACGTCGACTGTAGGTGGGTTTGAGTTCAGGTGTTCTGTCATGTCTAGCTTCAGTACCGGTGGACCTTTCCTACATAAACTGCAGTGATGAGTTCTCTTAACCTTCCATGGAATAAAATACCCCACAGCTGTGAATCAGACGTCCACAAAAACAAGACTAAAACTAAATAAAATGTACCAGCCTGCATGCATCTGTAGAATCACACATTGTTGGATCTGTGTCCTCCACCACCCGGTGATCTTTCTTCTTCAGGAGTTGATTTAGCTGTTAACTGATAAGCAGCGTCTTGTGTTTCAGTGAAGTTAGTTAATGTTAGCGGTGTTGAAAGTTTCAGTGCTGTGATCTGCCGACATTAAACAGTGATCTGATATGTGCGGTGCACTAAAGCTCTGCCTCAGTACCTCTGAGCCTTGCAGTGATGTCCTGTGTGTGTATGTGTGTGTGCTACAGAGTGGTACTGGGAGTGTCTGCTGAAGCGCTGGTTTTACCGGCTGCTGTCGGTGGTGCTGACTTTGTTCAGCGTGGCCGTGGTCTGGTCTGAGTGCACCTTCTTCAGCACCCGGCCCGTCCTGTCTCTGTTCGCTGTGTTCATCCAGCTGGCTGAGAGAGACTACAACTACCTGTACATCGAGGTGAGGCGCACTGACGACGTGTGACGAGAGTCCAGTTTATGGAACTGGTTTGTGATGGTTTGTGACTTCTCTCCACCAGATGGCGTGCTTCATCACAATCTTCTTCCTGTGCACCTGCGTTTACTCCACCGTGTTCCGCATTCGGGTTTTCAACTACTACTACCTGGCCTCCCATCACCAGACTGATGCCTACAGCCTCCAGTTCAGCGGCATGTGAGTGACTTCCTGCCGAGCTCGTTTTATTTTAGCTTCCAGTAAGTGTATGGATTCAGGAAATATATATAGACATATGAAACCCAACAACATATATACAAATATATAAATACAGTACAGAGAAATGAAAAACTGGTAAATTAGAAAAATCAATAACAGAAAGAAGACACATTGTAGATTTGGGGTTAAGTCTTCCAGTTTTGCTCTTCATGTAACTAAAGTGGCACCTTGTCTACCTGTTCTAAAAAACAGACGTGACTGAATTCAGCTTCTTGCAAATAAAACTTTGATAATAATATCAAAGGACAGCCTGTCATTGGCTTAACCGTCCAGCAACCCTTATTCATTCACTTTCAGCATGCCCTAGTATGAATCCACTCTGGACTACGGTTTTTAAAACCTTTTCCAACATGTTTAACACATGTAGTCGTGGTCCCAGAGCCAAGTCTTGGGAGGGGCACGTAGGGTCTTCTGGTCGCTTTTAGCAAGACCTCTCATGTTATTGGACACCCAGCGCTCCTCCTACACCGGATGGATGGAGGAGCTGATGGTTCATCTGAAGCTGGAAAAGCTCAGATAGGCTCCTCAGGGCTCGGTTAATCACTTCCACAGAGTATGGCAACCATTCCTGGACTACTATACAAATGTCTGATGTGAGTTGATACAGCCTTGTAGAACCACTGCAGGGTGTTTTTGTTGGCTCGTCCTCCAGGCGGTGGGGTGGGGTAAAGGAACTTTGGGGTCTACATTTATATGTAATTGATTTGTAAAGTATGAATATGAAGGAAAACAATATAGTTGGCATCATCGTGGTGGTCGCGCTCCTCAGGGAGGAGCCCAGAAACAGCAGGAAGTGAAGGAGCGGTGAAGACCTGATGATGAGGAGTTCTGATGCAGACTGTGACTCTCTGCTCTGCAGGTTGTTCTGTCGGTTAACACCTCCTCTGTGTCTCAACTTCCTGGGTTTGATCCACATGGACTCGGCCATCTCCCACCAGCAGAAGGAGCAGACGGCTTACACCTCCGTAAACCTCCTTCAGTAACACACTGCACAGTACAGGTATGAGGCTCCTGCTCGTCTGACCCGCTTTTCT
The DNA here is from genome assembly GCA_008360985.2 of Macquaria ambigua. Taxonomy (NCBI): domain Eukaryota; kingdom Metazoa; phylum Chordata; class Actinopteri; order Centrarchiformes; family Percichthyidae; genus Macquaria; species Macquaria ambigua. The sequence continues at coordinate 8,929 of VMKM01003705.1, read as the reverse complement.
TTTTCAGATCATGGGATCGATGCGTGTCCTCTCTTTCATCGCCAACGGCTTCTACATCTACTACCCCATGCTGATAGTGATCCTCTGTATCGCCACCTACTTCAGGTGAGACCACGCTGCCGAATACGTACGTTAGCTTCTGCTCTAGAAGACTCTGAGTGGTGTTTTGGTGCCCAGGTGTGAGGAGAGTAGAGCTGCAGCAATTAACCGATTAGTCAAGAGAACATTTATTGATTTATTGGTTTAAGATCATTTTCATATCAGGTTTTTAATGTGAGAGTTTGCTTTCCTTTTTCCTTCATCACAATAAACTGAATGTCTTTGGGTTTTTGACTGTTTGAAGACGTCCTCTCTGACATCTGTCACTGTCTCCTGATGTTTTTTAGACCAAACGATGAGTTGGCAGATGAATCTGTGATGAAAAGAATCTTTACTTGCAGCAGAAAAGAGGCACAAACAGGTGGAAGGTTCATTCAGACCTCCGACGTCTTACAGCCTGTTTCTGGAGCAAAAACAATCTGCTGAAGTGATCAACTACAGCACCATCAATACTTCAGCAGCGTTTTCTGACTGTTCCTGTGGGACTCGTTGGCCTCCCTAACGTTTCATTTTTTATTCTTGAATGTGTCATGATGTAAATGCTGCAGAAGCTGACGCTTTATGATGTGAGGTGATGCTGGACTAATGCAGCCATATTGTATTGTTAAGACCTGCTGCGTTGTGCTGGTTATTGCATTAAAGAGATGCTGCAGGTGTGGTGGTAACAAACTCTCTCCTCAGTTTGGGGACTCGCTGCCTGAACCTCCTGGGCTTCCAGCAGTTTGTGGGTGACAGTGAGATGACCTCTGACCTGATCGACGAGGGCAAGGAGCTGATCCGTCGGGGTGAGACTGATGACAGTCAGCATGTTTCCTGTTAGATGCTGCAGGTTAAACTGCAAAGTTGCATTCAAGAATCAATGTTGTTCTTACAGAGAAGAGGAAGCGTCAGAGGATTGAAGACGGAGAGAACAGACGCAGAGTGAGTAACATCAAGTCCTCTGAGGCTGCAGCACACTCCACGTTCAGTTTAACAAAAGCTTTTATCCACCAAAGCTCATTTAAAACCTGAGCTGAACAACTAGTTTGAGATAATTATTAGGACTGAAGACTCATCAGAGGAGGAAACTGCAGAGAGAAATATAAAAATATAAATGCAGTTTACGGATGGAACTTATTCATGTTTTTGTTTTACAGCATTTAATCAAAGTAGATTTAAAGTGGCCTTCTGACACTAAACAACAGAAAAGATTCACGTCAAAGAGCAAACAGATCTCTACACAGTGATCTAACTTTGACTGAATCCTTCAGTGAGACTTCTCATCATCTCTGATCCAGAACAAAGAGCTGCTCTTCAGCATCACAGTGATCAGTGATGTTGTCTGAACATCCATGATCCAGGAGCTGCTGCTGGACTCTGACTACATGGACTCTGATACAGGCTGAAGACAGCAGCTCTCGCTCTCCTGATGGATTTAATGTTCCTGTCGTCTCATTGGTTCCCACACGGGCCGATATGTTGCTGTTAGCATGTTAGCATCTATCAGATTGAATGGGGCTCTAAATGTGTTGTTTTAAATATAGAGAGCAGCAGCGTGTTTGTTTCAGAGTGTGTGTGTGTGTGTGTGTGTGTGTGTGTGTGTGTTGCAGGAGTGGAAGGAGCGCTATGGAAACCAGAGGGAAGACTACACTGCGAGGAACAGGAGCAGCCATGAGATGAAGGAGACCAGTTACTCCGACTCTGTGACCTCCAGCAACAACAGACGTAGGTCCAGCAGCAGAGACTCCACCCTGCTCACACCACAACGCAGCAGCACATCCAGTCTGTTAAACCTGTGTGTTCATGGAGAAATAACCAGTAAAGCTGTTGTTTGTTGAACAGAGGCAAAGTATTCTCGCTCTGGGAGTCGGGCAGAGAGGGACTGCATCGAGCTGCTGCAGGACGCTGAACCTTTAGACTTCAACGCTGACACTCTGACAGACGACCCACTGGACGCAGAGTCCGGCAGGTAAAGAGGACTTCCTCCAGGTGGTTTCATATTAATACAATGTGTATCAGACACACCTGGACCTGATGCAGGAGCCTCCTGCACCACATGTTTGGGATGTAAACTGAGGTTTGATTTGTCTTCAGCTGCTGTTGAATAAATGTTTCCGTGTTACTGAGCTGCAGTGACGTTAGCTCGTCCACACTGAGCCCAGCGACAGCAGCGTTTCCTGCTGACACCAAGTGACGTCTCCTCTTATTCATTTTCTCTGGGACGTCAGTGATTATCTCCAGGTGATCAAATGATTCTTTTTATCATCAGAATCCATTCGGTCCAATAACAGAAAGTCTAGAAGAGCCGTATGATTAAAGTTGGGGAGAAGAAGTCTCTACTGAGCATGCTCTCAGCCGGCTCGGCTGGAGAAGGTCTCTACTGCTCTGTGAGCCCGAACACATGGAGGCTTTTCCAGTGCAGCACTCAGTGAGCGACTGGTCCAGGTCTCTGGTGTCAGCGAGCTCTTTACATCTTGTTATCAAAAAACTGAACGTGTACCTTTTCCCAGTGACTTCATGGCAGAGTGAACCAGAATGCTTTCACCTGGTTGATCCCACCTGAGTTTCAGGCCTGATATATGAACCAGCACTGTGTTCAGTAACGTGTGTGTGTGTGTGTTTCAGTTGTGTGTTTTGTATTCTGCTCCGTCAGACATGCAGGAGGACGCTATCTGTCCATGTCGTCGTCTCGCAGCCGAATATTCGACGACGTCTGACAGGGAGAAGAAATCTGAAGGGGAGGGGAGCCGCATGAACATCCACCTGCATCCACCTGCAGGGAGTGATTGTACCACCCGACCTCCATCTCACAGCTGCTTCCCCCACCAGGATGCATGGTAATAAAAAAACAGGTCACATGTCTCAGTAAAGTTCAGTCACCTGGAAATATCTTGATAAACACTTTGCGTCAGGTTTCCAGCTGAGTGGAGCCACCCCCCCGTCGCTCTCTACCTGTCTGAGCATGCTCAGTGTGAGTGCCGACACGTCGCTTCACTTTAATGAGTTAATTTATATTTCATGTTGTGGATTTATTTATGTAGAAACAGATGATCCATCAGCTGATATCTGAACAACTGGATTCTAATCATGAAGGTCTGAGTTCTGTTAAATAAAAGCTGTAAAGCGTCTGAATACCTGAATTAAATCTGAATGTTGTCAAAATAAAATCTCATCTGAATTTAAAGCACTGGAGTATTTTACTTTGAAAACCATCTGTCTGAATTTCCAGAAGGTGCGTTTTTCAAACACTTGATTTTAGGTTTGTTTTGTTTTTTTAGGGTTCACAAATTCAGTAAAATGTGTTTGTTCAGATCTGAAAATTCAAGTCAAAACATCCTGTTGCTCAGTTTTTTATTCTTTATTTATTTGAGTCTCACTGAGAGCCAGAACTCTTTTCTGTTCACGCTCCCAGTAAAACCAGTCTGACCTGCTGGCCACTGAGCAGATTCATCCCGCCGGGCCGGGAATCGAACCGCCGACCTTCCGGTCTCCAGCCCACTTTTCCAACTCTGAACAGGATCGTTATATTCAGACAGCAACGTTCAAGATGAAACATTCAAACTTGTATTTTAGGCAGATGAGCCTCTCGGATCGTGTGACTGACTGAACGTAACCTGATTGGTCAAAGGTCTGATCAATGATTATCCTCAGCAGCCACCGATCGATCGATCTGTCCAGTCGACCTCCTTCAATTTTTGGATCAGAGTTTAAACTCAGGCAACTGGAAAGGTTTGAACTTGTGAACTCTAATAAAAAAGTCAGAGCACAGACTGTCGGACGGTTTCAGAGTAAAATACTTAAATAAATGAATTCAGTGGTGTTTAAATAATCAATATGAATTATTTAGTGGTGATTCAGCTGCTCGTTAGATTAAAACAGTGTTGCTGTTCTCTGTTTGAACATCTCGCTGGTTATTGTGGTCTCGAACCATCTGAAGGGTTTTTTGAGTTAAAATGGTTCCACGTGCCATTTTGTTAAGCTGCCAGGACGTACAGAAGTGACCTTTAAAGGACCACACCTGTGTTTGTGTGTTTGAGCTCGTTAGTTATCATCAGTCATCATCTTTCCACAGAGTTTAGAAAATGTCTTCAGTTCAGTTCATGTAAAGAGCAGCACAATCGAGATTAAGACTCAAACCAAGGAGGAATAAATAGATGAAAATAAAAAGGAAATAAAGGAAAAAAGTAAAATAATTTAATGGGGGGAGCGAGAGCTTTATAATGTTCCATTTCCTTCAAAAATACAGAAAGAATTGTAAGTAAATTTATATTTTCAAATATGTAATTTTACCATAAACAATGAGTCCACCCTTTTCTCCAGCTCACATCTTCTACATAACATTTTCACTGATGGAGAAATAGAAATCTACACGTCTGTCTATGAACAGATTAAAGTTATAATCCTTCAGGTTTCAGTCCTGTTGTAACAGCAGCTGCTTAGCATGTTTGATGTGTAGTTTCTGGGTTAAAACAGGTGAAAACACCTGTCTGGTCCTCTCGTTATGTTAGCATGTAGCGTTAGCGCTGGTGTTGTGCAGAGATCCTGCTGGCAGGTTCAGCTGAGCTGCAGCTCCTTCAAATGAACTTCACAGCGTCGTCAGGAGGAAACTGACCTGAGGACAGTGTGTATATATGTATGATATCTTGTTGTATGATCTGGGCTGATAATGATACACAGAAAGCATTAAAGTCACTTTGTATTTATGGTGTCTCTTGCTGGTAACTCTTCCTCACACCGGATGTTTCCTGTCGTGTTTCCGTCTGATCGTACTGCTGATTCTGATGATGAAGTATTTTATGTTCTGAATATCTGAATATTTATTGTCCGTCGTGATCTCAGCACATTTCTGGTTCTGGTTCTGGAGAGTTAGTAGATATAAATTAAGTTGTTTAGTTGAGTCCTGTGATTTAGTGAATTATTAAGAGAAAAGATAATGTATGTTTTACTCTGCTGCCAGTGTGGAGTCAATAAAAGGATCAGTGTTACAGATGGTGTGGTCCTGATTACTGTCAGAAATACTGCAAATGTATGATCATGAAATATGACAGTGATGACTGATTTATTGCCTTGATGTACATATTTTATATACACAGAACAGGTGAAGTGAACAACATTGATTATCTCGTTACAATGGCACCTGTCAGTGGGGGGGATATATTAGGCAGAAAGTGAACATTTTGTCCTTGAAGTTGATGTGTTGGAAGCAGGAAAAATGGGCAAGCGTAAGGATGTGAGCGACTTTGGACAAGGGCCAAACTGTGATGGCTAGACGACTGGGTCAGAGCATCTCCAAAACTGCAGCTCTTGTGGGGTGTTCCCGGTCTGCAGTGGTCAGTACCTACCAAAAGTGGTCCAAGGAAGGAAAACGGGTGAACCGGCGACAGGGTCATGGGCAGCCAAGGCTCACTGATGAGCGTGGGGAGCGAAGGCTGGCCCGTGTGGTCCGATCCAACAGAAGAGCTACTGTAGCTCAAACTGCTGAAAAAGTTAATGCTGGTCTGATAGAAAGGTGTCAGAACACACAGTGCATCACAGTTTGTTGCGTGTGGGGCTGCGTAGCCGCAGACCGGTCAGGGTGCCCATGCTGACCCCTGTCCACCACCGAAAGCGCCTACAATGGGCACGTGAGCATCAGAACTGGACCACGGAGCAATGGAAGACGGTGGCCTGGTCTGATGAATCACGTTTTCTTTTACATCATGTGGATGGCCAGGTGCGTGTGCGTCGCTTACCTGGGGAAGACATGGCACCAGGATGCACTATGGGAAGAAGGCGAGCCGGCGGAGGCAGTGTGATGCTTTGGGCAACGTTCTGCTGGGAAACCTTGGGTCCTGCCATTCATGTGGATGTTACTTTGACACGTACCACCTACCTAAACACTGTTGCAGACCAAGTACACCCCTTCATGGAAACGGTATTCCCTAATGGCAGTGGCCTCTTTCAGCAGGATAATGCGCCCTGCCACTCTGCAGAAATGGTTCAGGAATGGTTTGAGGACCACGACAACGAGTTCAAGGTGTCGACCCAAATTCCCCACTACTGGGTACCTGTTCTATTATTACAGGGTACAGTGTGAACATAAAACTGAGCAAAATTCTGGACGTTTCAGGGAAGATGGAGTGATGACTTCATTGTTCCTTTATAATTTTGGGGTCCTTAAAATAACTACAGGGTTCATCTGTGCGTTTACTTCAGAACAAAGGTCCAGGGGACAGTGTGTTGTCATGGATACTGTCGGCCTCTGAAGACTCTCAACTGTTGTTCACCTCACCAGCAAACTTCCTTACTGGGTGCTCGTTTATGGCCTCGTGGCTCCGCCTGCCATCGGCGGACAGAATTCACCCACCACAGATGTCACTCACTTGTGTTTCGTGTAACCACATGTTGACAATTCTGAAGTCATTAAAATTGGCATGATCCCAAGGACCCTAGTTTTGGTTTTGTATTTCCTGTTTTACTTTGAAATTACTGTTCTTGTTTCATTGTGTGCTGTTTATTTCCTGTCTTTGTTCCCACCAGTGTTGATTGATTGCACCTGTGTCTTGTTACTCACCTGTGTCTGTTTCCTTCATTGTCTCCTCCCCTATATATACCGGTCCTCCCCCTTTGTTCTCCGTGGTGTCATTGTCTGCTCTTTCATGTGTGCACGTTTCCCTGCGTTCGGATTTTTATATCACTGATGTTCCTGTGTTTGATGTGTTGGATGTTCTCCTCGTGTCTCGGTACTTTGGATTCCCTGCATGTCTGTCCCTGAGTTTGTGTGAGTTTTGTTTTCCCCTAAATAAATCCTTGGACTGCTCCTGTCTACCTGTCTGCATTTTGGGTCCTTCTCCCTGCTGCCAATATGGCATACCGTAACAAAAATGTTGAAAGTCTTCTACCTGGCAATTGTGTTCGACCAGCATTACAACTCCTCAAGGTGCGACCTTACCTTTTCTCAGCTCTGTGCATGGCCTCCTTTCATCCCAGGAAATAAATACAAATATAGAAAAACACCAGGTATGAATCATATAGCATATGGTTAATTTTAATATATACTCTTCTGACAGCAAAGTGTGCAGTTAATGTAATATTCTTCCGTGTTTTGAGGCAAGTCAAATCGAAACAAACTCTTCTCATATTGTTCTCAGTAGTTACAGAGTAAGTTAGACCTGCTGTTAGTTCCCCTCTTGTTACATTTAGTTACAGGGTAACCACGGGTACAATAACTACAGTATACATTCTCTCTAAATTTCTCCCAAACGGCCAGATTGTTACTCAGTAAGTCATAAATACTATATAATATAAGAATAGAATAGATACCCGGTAATTAAAAAATAACTACAGTATAAATTATTTGTAAAATCCCATATTGTTACCCCTTTATTCCACAACTGTTCCCCTGTACCTACTTGGTACGTACTGTACTGGTACACCGTAAGTACAAAAGATGACTGTAACTCCAGAGTAATTACGCTGTACGTTGCGGGCTGTAATCTAAAGCGTTACCGGATCTGCTGCTAACGTCTTGGTGCCAGATACCACAGCACACCTTCAGAGGTCTAGTGGAGTCCAGGCCTCGATGGGTCAGGGCTGTTTTGGTGGCAAAAGGGGGGCCAACACAATATTAGGCAGGTGGTCATAATGTTATGGCTGATTGGTGTGTGTGTGTGTGTGTGTGTGTGTGTGTACAGTAGAAAGATAGACTTGAACATAGCTAGCTTATCGTGCTAGGAGTGAGCCAGCTTGCTGTTACATGTGGTCAAGCGAACAGTTAGCTGGCGTGTAACATGTAACTCATACTTGAAATCATATAGCAGTGTTGGAGGGTCAGGCTGGTTAGCAGCAACCGTACTCCATGCAGGTGAGAACCTCTCACAGGATTTTGAGGTATCTCGTTACTCCAGAAAAAAAATGTTGTTTCTCATTATTTGGAGAAAATTTCTCTTTCAGGATGTGTTTTTTCTGCTGGTGGATTCTGGTGGAAATGGGCTTCCATTCTCACCTGAGCTTTCTGTGCTATCTTTCCGTCTCTTGTCTGAGCCAATCAGCCCATGACCATATTTGGAAGTTCCACTTCCTTTAACTACTACCTTCCTTTAGCTACTTGAAGTGTAGCATGAAGCTCAAAGAGAGCAGCAAGCAAGTTCAACTGAAGTGCCTCCTGGATTTAGTTCACATCTACAGTCACAAAACAAGATAGTGCAGGTGTGAGTGGTGAGTTTACCTGTTGTCTTGATGAAGAGTTTTAGTCCAGTTTCCTTTCTGTCTCACGTCATTTCACCAAATGTTAAACTCTTACAGCAGACACCCACTTCAGTGTTTCACCTTTAGACCTGTGTCATCAATCTTTAGTTTATCTTTAGTTTTAACTAAATGTTAGTGTTTTGCTGTTTGTAGCTTGGATGGTGTTGACGTGTCTTCAGAGTCTGACAGTTTGTGACCTCAGTATTTGTGGCTGTAGATAGTGGAGATGTTACCATGTGGCTGTTTTAATCAGAGCAGACTGGCTGCTCTGTTTTACTGCAGCTGAAGTTTATACATGTATTCATAGCCTATTATAAAACTGCAGGTCAGACTGGTTTACTTTCACTTTGTAACTGAAGGAAGTGACAGCAGTCTGTAGACAATGAGGACCAAATCAGGCGTTGCAGCGATCAGCGCAGGGTTGTGCGGCGGTGTGGGAGAGTCTGATACTAACCAGCAACCCCAGCTTGAAGACCGATACAAGCCAAGTGACTGCAGATTCACGTCTCTGTGCTCCCTCGTGGCAGGACTGAACAGCTGATGAACAGTAATCACAGCGGTGATCGATCAGTCCATAGATATAAACAGCAGATGTGACATATAGCAGCCATCTTACCTGGGTCCA
>VMKM01003704.1:0-30853 GCA_008360985.2 Macquaria ambigua | reverse complement strand
ATTAGAAGTCTTAATTCCTGCTCTGTTTTGCTGCCACAGGGCCAAGTCTAAGAATGGAGGCAGATCCCTAAGGGAGAAGCTGGATAAAATCGGCTTGAATCTACCTGCGGGCAGACGCAAGGCAGCCAACGTCACCTTGCTGACGTCACTAGTCGAAGGTAAGTGCCGTAAATCACGTTCCCACTCTTCTTGCTCCCGCGATATCAGGTGCTTGCAAACTGGGAGGGTTTTTTTTTCTCGCTCTCTCTCTTTCTTTCTCTGTGTTGGAAATCAGCATATGCGCTCATCCGTGTAATGTGGACCGACTTTGCCTCGCAAGTAATAAAGCATGAAGGATGTGTGTGTGTGTGTGTGTGTGTGTGAGGAGAGAGAGAGAGAGAGAGAGAGAGAGAGAGAGAGAGAATGGTGCTGGCAATTCTAGTGGCTTTGCAGCGTTGGCCTTCGCTTTCAGGAGCGCACTTGCAGGTCCTCGGCATGGCCTAGTTTATACACTGGATGAATTTGTGTTGAAGTCCAGTTAATTATTGAGTGCTGCTTGTTTATTGGGCACCGCTGAGCTGTTTCACCTCATGGATGAGAAGTCGATTGATTTATTAACCCTGCATTGTTTCGAACAGTAATACAGCCTGGATATGGCAGCACAGGGCTGATTTTTAATGGCGACTTAATTCTTTCGTTAATAGCTTCCCATGCTTTGGTTTTCAGGGAAGATTTTTGTTGCATGCAAATGGCATGGGGCTGACCTATTGGGAGCTATATGTTTTGGGCCTATTAAAGAATAAATTAGTCAATTATGGTGCGCTGAAAAGATGCCTTTTACGCGACTGGATAAATCCATTTTGCTTGCAGAGTTGAACCTTATTATTCAGTGCAGTGGTATTTGGTGTGCTGTGGGTTTCCAAAGGTGAAAGCCTGCGATGGTTCATTGGTCCCTGTTAATCATTATTGCAGAAGAGGGCCGGATGCAATATTCATCGTGCTTCGTAGAAATTTGGTCCTGTATTGTAATGAGCCTGGAGAAATGTATGATTCTGGGTAATAAGGGGGTGGTGGCACGTGGGGGGGTGGACGGCAGAGGGTGGGTGAAGGCAGCCGGTTATTTAGTGAAGGGACACTGCGTTTTCTGAAGTGCTGTCATTGTTTATGATCCGCTCCATTTTATGGAAACGAGTTTACTGGACTTGAGCTTTGATGCTAATTGGCGCATGCGTTCTTCCGGAGTAGAGGCTTATGGGCAGGAAGCCCCGCAGTAAAAACTCAACTGCTTCAGGAAATTAAAACCAAAGACTTGGGGAGAAAAAAAAAATTCAACCAGCAACAGAGACGAGCTCAGACTCGGACGGAATGAAACCTGTAATTCTCATAGCTGAAGTATGTAAAGAGAAAGTGAGATTTAGCTATAGCCCTTTAAAATTGCTTCCCCATGCCTCTGTGATCTACTGGACTTTCAATAATGTGCAGGCATTGGTAATCAATGACATGGTGTTACGCATGACGCTCCGTCTATATTTCATATCCACTTATTGTTTCTCCTCCATATTTAACCGTTCTCACGGTATGGAGGAGAGAGCCTGACGCGTATTGACAGCTCGCAGGGTTGTTTTATTATTATTTCTGGCCTATTATTGTTGCTATCACCATCATTAGTGTTGTTGGGAAGACACAGGTGCTATAACCCCGCTGTCTGAGCGCATAAACAGAGTGGACGCTCTGTTCAGATCAGATTAATCATGTGTTAGTCCAAGCAGGGGGTGTGAACTGCTCTGGATTTGATGTAACCATATTTAATAAGCAAACACATTCATCCTCTTTCTTTTTTTTCTTCGTTTCTTACTTTCTTTCTCAGGCGAAGCAGTACATCTTGCCAGGGATTTTGGTTACGTATGCGAGACCGAGTTTCCGGCCAAGGCAGTAGCTGAATATGTAAACCGTCAGCATTCCGACCCAAACGAACAAGTCCAAAGAAAAAACATGCTATTGGCCACGAAGTAAGTGCTATTATCACATTTCACTGTGTCACACCAAATGCATCCCAGTCTGTGCCTGTGTGTGTGTGTGTGTGTGTGTGTGTGTGTGTGTGTGTGTGTGTGTGTGTGTTTATTTGACAGTTTGCACACACACACACACACACACACACAGATAACGTTATTAAAATGCAGTTTTCACACTTACCACAAGTTTGATATTTTCTCTTGCTATTTTCTAAAGTGTTTTTTTTTTGAACAAATAAAAATTGTAGGCTGCACACTATGTCAGATGTGTGATCATGATAACATATGTTGTCATTATTGCTCCATGTCAATATCAGTCCACTAATGCTATTAGCTAGCCTAATGTTAATTAATACACTTTTTTTTTTTTTTAGCCACACACTTTCAAATGCTATCTCTGCTAATTGTGGATTTTATTCAGACACTTAATTTCTTTTTATTTAAACACGTGATTTGATATAATATTATGCATTAGAATTAAACTACGTATAGTGCAGTTAAATGTACTGCTGTTTGGTATGTTGACTGGGCCTTTCCCTGGTCCACGCGCACAGCAGTATTTTGTTTGCCTTGTGATTTCAGTGACATTGACACATAGCTGGTTCTCATCCAGCGCTACCATTGGTGTTGGTTATTTTTACTGTGCGTTAACTGAAACGTGGGAATTCCTTAAAAGGCATAGAGACGCAGAAGCCTGTATTTAATATTGATGATGGGCCGCTATAATCAAACAGCTGTCAGCTATAACCGCTTATTACAGGCTTTTTTATTGAGTGTTATTAAAATACCAATACCATGAAATGGAGAGCAAGCCCGCGTTAATTCACCTTTTAATGGCAGAATACAAATATCTGTACGTTCTAAAAATATTTTATATAAATTCATAGTGTACTGCATATAAGTAAGATGAAGATGAAGGTGTCTTTTGAAGGAATAAAAGCATGAATTAATGTTTTTTTTTTAAAACTATATTGTTTTATGGTTGGTGTTTGCTATGTGAAAATCAGCGACTGAAGTTCAAAGTTTACGCTGCGAAAATGTTCCTTTTACATCGACAACTCATTTGGACTTTTTTTCCCTTAAATTTGTATTTTTGAATAAAAGTAAAATATCCTGCCACTGAGCTCAGAGATTCATTTCCACCTGTTTGTAGCTTCAGGACATTTCCTTTAGTCAAGTGTTAATTTCTGCAAAGAAAGCAGATTGGGATGAGGAACACAATTTCAGTGCGCGAATAAATGTTGTAAAAATGATTGAAATAAGTTGATTTGCAAAGAGAAACAGGAGAACTTATCTCACCCGGTCACTTTTCACTTGCTTTAAGCACATTTAGAATTCACAACCCATGCACCCCTGCAGGACTGACTGATGTTAAAATGGCTATTTTCGCAGTGCGTCCAGTTTGGTGTATTTTTATCAGGACATTAAAGTGCATGCGGGGATTTGCGACGTTCTGGCTCGGTCATTAACGCGCCGCTCTCTCTGTTTCAGGCAAGTCTGCAAAGAGTTCACAGACCTGCTGTCCCAGGACCGCTCGCCGCTGGGAAACTCACGGCCGCAGCCCATTCTTGAACCGGGAATCCAGAGCTGTTTGACCCACTTCAGTCTAATCTCGCACGGTTTCGGGACCCCGGCACTGTGCGCGGCCGTCACGGCCCTGCAGAACTATCTGACCGAGGCTATCAAGGCCATGGACAAAATGTACCTCAACAACAACCCCAACAGTCACTCAGATAACGGCACTAAAGGCGGAGACAAAGACGAGAAGCACAGAAAGTGATGTTTCCATCCCACCTTCACCGAGGGCCAAACCCCAGGGCCCTTCTTCTACGCCGACCCACACCCCTCCGCCTCGCCCCGGCCCCCACCCATCCAATATAAATATTATAAATACCTTATAAATACTATTGATAAAGTTAAACGTGCCACTTCCTGATCTTGCGCGGTTTTACATGTTTTGTTTTTACATCCCACTTTGGATTCACGGGGAAACGACGCAAGAATCTTCTTCTTCTTCTTCCAACACCTGAACCATATGAAATGTTATTTAAAAAAAAAAAAAGAAAAGAAAAAAAGCTGCAGAGGAACAGCTCCAGGGCGAGGAAAAGGTGTATTGCCTCAGCCAGAGGACTTTTTATGTACTCCCCTTATTTTTTATGAGCTGCAACGAATGGACTGAAATCCAGCGACCCTTCTATATCTCAATTTTACGATTGTGACAAAACCGAAGCTAAAAGAGGATGAATTCTTATCAGTATTGTGAATAATAAACTTGAAAAACAAAGAGAAATTCCACAGAGCTCCATGTCATGACTTCAGTTGTAGACTCTCTCTCTCTCTCTCCAAGCGACCAACTTGAACTTTTTGAATTTCAACACGATTCACGGTTATATAAGGGAATCAGTGTTCATGTATGTATATATTTATTTATGTGTAATTTAATGGGAATTGTAAATATGGTGCGTCTGTTGAAACTTCTTTTTTTATTTATCTGGTGCCTCCTGTTTTAGTGGGTTTGAATATTCGGTTAGTTCTTCATGTGATTTTATGGTTCTTAGAAAACAGAAGTTTGGGGTATTTTTATTTCTCTGGGATATTTCAATTCAGCCCTCTTGTAGCATGTTGAGGCGACATTGAAGCAAGTGAACAAATTTAATAGAAATAAACTTCCATTTCTCTCTATATATATCATCCTTATTCAGTTTTATTTGAGACAGAGCATAAGTGAGACCCTGAGGAGAACTTTTTTTGTGTTTCTATTTTCGTTTTTATACAAGCTTTTATGTGTTGTGCCAATCAGAATACGTTTCACCTCTTGTTCTCTCCTTGAAGCACCATAAAAGCAATAAATGGAATATTGTCTTTTTTTTTTTTTTTTAAAATGTTGGAAGACATTCAAAAAACATTTTTTGGGACCACCTGATATCTTGTTATGTCCGATAATGTCCAAAATTGGAGGCGGTTTTAGCTGTATTGTATAGACATGTGCTGGCAATAGTTCCCATGCCTGTCAATGTATTATAGTCCTTTGTTGCCCAGAAAAAAAATAAATATTTGATACGCTTCATCTCGATTTTTATTCATATCTTTTAATTTTTTATTCACTGCTTGATACGCTCGGGTGTTTTTTTTTTGCTTTCTGTATTTTTTTTTTTTTTTTTTTGGTCTTAGTATTTTTTTTCCCATTCTGAACGGCTACAGTAATTGAGTTTAAGTCTCCCCTGACGATTGCTCCTTGCAATAAGCAGCTGAACTCATTGTTTCCCTCAAGTATAATACAAAAAAATCTTACTTTAAACTCCCTAGTTCAGAGCACAGGATCTTATGCAGGCCAAATGGCTCACAACAATGGATATATTCGCGTCTGAAGTGTGCAGCGCCACCCCTCCAGCTAAAACCCTCTGAGATGTATATAGGCCTGGTGTGCAATGTTTGGTTGTTATAGGCTATATTTGGCTCTCCCCCGTTTATTCTGTGCTGGAGCCTTATTCAAAGACATGCATCAAATATCTGTTATGTTGTTTGCCTCTCAGTGTAATCAATGAACAATCAGCGCTCAGTATGCTGTATGTTTTTTTTTTATATGTATGTATATTTCGTGATACAATACTTTCATAACGAATTTCCTTCTCTGACTGGTATTTAGTCTCTTTTCGTTGTGTTTGGCTGAGTGAGTCCATAAATGTGGCTATCACACGCTGGCTGTAATAGCAAATCTGATGCTGGCCTTTGCTTTATTTTGCGTGCAGAGCTGCAGAGAGCAGGCCGTTGCATAACATTTGAGTTGAGTTTGATTGTATATTGATGGCGTGGGCACCTATATAGCTCGAAATCAATCTCGTCTGGAGCATGAATCAGTCTGGTGATATATGCATCTTGGTATTGTTTCTTGCTTTCCCTATTTCACTGTCTGGTAACCATGCAGTTTAAAATATTGTAACACTGGGAGAGCGCTGGGCGACCCCCCCTTTCCTCCCCCTTCTCTCTCCAATCTCCTCTGCAGCCATATTTATTATCTGCATGGTTTTCGGGCCCTGGTTTAATTCTGAGGCAGTTGTTTTGCAGGAGGGTGAATGAAGCCTAACTGTACATGTCCTTGGCATAATTGCGATGCACAGTGCCGGAGCAGGTGAAGCGAGGCATTGTCTGTCAGGCCCTGTTTTTGTTGGCTCAGTCTTCAGATTGTGTGTGGGATCCTGTCCTCAGGCACAATAGCTCACTCATAAAGGGGAGAGACTACCCGGCTGCTCCTGCCATGGTGGATGTGAGGGGGGAATAGCATAAATAGTCACTTTAAGGGAAAACAATCGTATTAAAACAGCATTCATTGGCATTAGCGAAAAAGGAAGCCCCTCACGTGTGTCATTAATGCTAATGTTATTTAATAAATTTATCGGGGTTTGGTTGAATGAAAACAGGTTTTTGAGGGTGAAACGAACGCATTAGAAATAGTGGTATCTGTCACAATGGTGCATATTTGTGCGTATTATTAACATGAGGAGGATCTGTAATTGTGTCTTTCTGTGTAATGGTATTGGAGTGTTAAAGAAACTCCAAATCCCATTCTCGGTCGTTTGTGTACACTGATAATTTGCTTCCCTTTTAAATACAAAATTGTAATTTTACCCTAATTTGATCTTAAACAGGTAGAGCTAGTTTCTCACAATGCCTCACAGCGAAAGTCATTTGCAAAAAATAAAAAAATAAAAAACAAGGAGGTCTGAAATTTGAAGAGCCAGTCAGCAATACCCAGCTGGATTTGGCTAATTCAATCCATAACCGCTGCTTGTCTCAACTAAACCAATTACAGCTGATTCCCGTATAGTAATTAATAAGTGCGAGGCCTGTTGTTATCAAATATTCTGGAGAATATGCGAAATAAAATATATACCAGGGGTTAAAGCGATACATATTGTGTGATTAAGCGTCTTCTGCAGGCAGACGATGATGCTCAAGGATGAAATGTGTGTGTGTGTGTGTGTGTGTGTGTGTGTGGAGTGTTCTTTATATCTATTTATTTCATACAGTATTTGTCTGATGGTAAGGTCCAGTGGGCTGGCGCTCTGTTGATATTTATAGTTTGTAGCAGAGATGTAATGGAGGACAAACAGACAGACTCGGTTAAACCACCTCTGTGGACAGTGTGTGTGTGTTTGTGTGTGTGTGTGTGTGTGTGTGTGTGCGCGCGCACAAGTCTGACACAAGTCTTACTTTAAATCAAAACCTGCAGCAACACATTTAAAGTAGTGATGCATGTATGGAGGATTCATTTAGAGGTTAAATTAATGCTTGTGTGCTAATACTGAAAATATATTTATTTTTCATGCTGCTCGCCTTCTATTGATCACTTCTGTCGGGCATGTAACGCAGCTTTTCATCTACAACCAGCTGCGCGTCGCTGCTGCGCTCATCAGTCCTGTAAAATGTGTCCCATCCACTTTACACGCTAGTAGCCATGTTTGTGGTCAGAAAGTATTTCGTTGATGCTGCTGACATCACTGCTTGGTGAAAGTGTCTGCATGGCCTAATTACCCCGTGGCACCATCACTACAACAGTCTGCACTGTAGCGCTCGCAGGCAATGCTTTGGAGCTGCTTGCCTGCATGGGAAGATATAGGGCAGCAGCCTACAAGGCCCAGATTTGTTCAGTGTACTGCCACGAATGTTATATTGGTATGATTGGAATTTGATTTAAGCCCAGCTGTCCTCCTGACATTTAAACAGAGGGATCTGAGTCTGATGGAGATTGAAGTGATTGTTTAAAGATGATTAGTTATTGCGCAGTACTTTGGAGAAAGAAAATGTCTACCTTTGCAAAGGATTAGTGTCCAATGCTGGAAAGTTTTTCCTTATTGATGGATGTTTTGATAGAGGATTTTGATGGTCTAAAGATGTTAATGTTCTAGAAATACTAAGAGAGACAAAAGCCTTAACTGATTGAGAGCAGATGGTCACTTTATCGATACAATTTCTGCAAACACAGTGCTGTCAATTAGAGCTACTTGTATCGAATGTTTGACCAATGGCGCATTTCAAACTGCCGGCTTAATAATAAGTGGCTTGGACAAGACGCAGGGTTCCTCTAAATGACATTTGATACGCTTATTGGTGCAATCGAATTATGTGATTTTAAAGTTTGCAATGAAGCGCAAAATGGCTAATTGTCCTCAACTCTGACATCAGCCGTCATTTGGGGCTTTGGCCCCCCGCCTGGCGCTGACCCCCCCACTATGGGCCCCTTGCCCACTCTGCGAGCCAGGGCTCAGAAGAGAGGTCAATGACTCCACCAAATCACCAAATCACCCTTGATTACTTGAGACATTAGGTAATCGATTAGAAAACATTAAGTGACTTTGAATAAACAAAGAGACTCCTGATATGCACATGGAGCTGGATAATTCCACTCACACACTCTCATTCACAAAAATGAGAGGTGTTTGATTCGTTTTTAGTTTTAGTTGACATCTGCAAGGAAGAACACGTGCACACACACACACATATATATATATATATATTTCTATGTATTTGTTATGGTTTCTATTTGACACTTTGAGCCAGGCAAGGCTTTAAAAACAATAAACAACGTTTGTGCGCAGTGGCAGCACTTATCAGGAATCATTGTTGTCCTCCAGTCACCTATCGAGCACTGAGGTCTGCCAGTTTCATGGGCTTGTGTATCCCCAAATATATGAAAAAAGAGCGGATTAAAATTGTGTTAATGTTTCCCCACTTGGTTAATGCAGTTTATATTCTAGTTTTAGTCATCCTCTCTCTCTCACTGCCTCTCTTTCTCTCTCTCCCTCTCTGTCTCTCCCTGCATCCTCTGCAGTCAGCCAGGGGGGGAGTGTCGCCCCGGGCCAAACATATGCTTCTTTCCATTGCACTAATCCAAATGCAGCGTGGAGGAATAATTGCTCGAGTGGCCGTGGCTTCGCAGGGGCTTTGTCCCTCACTGGCTCCCGTCAGCCAGGCACACGCCATTTCAATCAACTCTCTCTCTCTCTCTTTCTCTCTCTCTCTCTGTGTATCAAACCCCAGACCTTTTATCAAACCAGACCCTCACGCTTCATAAGCACACAGCAACATCCTTTAAAAAGCGTTGTTTTTTTTATTTGCCCCTCATGTTGTTGTAGCTGTCAGGTCATCATATTTGGAGCACCATCTTCATTAATATTGACAGTGCACCACGTTGGCAGGCTGTACTGGCAAAACGGTCGCATGAGGAATGATTACTAATGAAAATGACTTTTTGGTGACTTTTGTCAGGGCTTCAGACTATTTTTTATTTTTTTCACAGATTCCAAGCACCAAGCATTATTCAGTCAAGAAGGGAAAATCAACTTGGCCATCCAACCAGAAAGCTGACATAGCTGATTATAACTTGCTTTGATTTCTGCAGAGCAATGGCTGTAATATGTAGTTAGAAAAAGACAAATGACATGATGTACAGATGATGCTTAACCCTCGAAGCAGTTTGGGAATTTAAAATCCTGAGGGCCAATTTACCAATTATTCATTAGTAAACTATTATATTATTATAACTAAATAACAACAACAATGATAATAATAATAATAATAATAATAATAATAATAATAATAATAATAATAATAATAATAATAATAATAATAATAATAATAATCCATATATAAACTTTCTGAGGTTTTGGGGATTATTTCACTTATGTAATAATTTAACTTAAATAAATATCAATTGGAAATTTGGGGGAAAATTGGAAATTGAGAATAGCTGGTGCATAACAGCAGGTGGACAAACAGCTCCTGTCATCCCGTCCCATTGTGCCAAGTTTTGCTATCTGACTTTAAAGTGATTGGACTCATTACAAAAGTTGATTCGATAGGGGAACAAAAACGTCTGCGTTCCTGTGATGGATTTACAAACATACACGGTTTCTCCTGCAAGTGTTAGAAAGTAGATGGAAGTGCACACCGGCCTGTGTTGTGCTCTGCACAAACAGACACCCGGTGCTCTAACACCCCGTGTTATCCTTAGACTTATTTTCTGTGAATCAACGATAAAAATCACTCGAGTAAAATGAAGCATTTGCTAGGAAATCACATATTTCCACGGATAAGGCATGGAATAAGACAGAGAGAGGGGCGGGGGTAGCAGCGGAGAGCCGTGGATGTCTGACTGAATTAATAGACATGATAATTTCACACTATTTCATAGTGAGCTATCTGTTCCATCACAGCAAAATAAAAGGGTCACTGCGCAGCTGTGGCAAACCCCAAGCGTTATTATGAAGTTTGATGATAGACCCCCCTCCCTTTCTTTCTTTCTTTCCCTCTCTGTCTTTTTTTCTTCTCTCTGGTACTTTGCTTCAGGCCAGCAATAGCTCGGGGCCACGCCGGTGCCTCCCCATGATAAAGGACTTATACTCTGTCTGTGCGCAAAGAAAGCCGCAGCAGCTTCTCTCTCTCCCGAACCTAATCAACTCACTGGCTTGGCCCTTTAACGATTGGTATACACCCCCCGCCTCTGTCTCTCTTTCTCCATCCCTCTCTTTTTCCCTTTCTCTTTCTCTTTTTCCCTTTCTATCTCTCTTTCTTTCTGTGAGTTACACATTGCACATTTTGCTGGGCATTTATTTATTTATCCTTATGCCCCCAAACACAACTTTATTATTATTATTATTGTTATATTATTATTATTATTATTATCATTGTTATAATAATAATAATAATAATAATAATAATAATGCCCAATGACAAAAATGTGTCATACATATAAAGACTGCATAAAACGCTATAAAGTCAAAACTGATCAACAGAAACAAACAGGAATCACATAACACAACAACAACAACAACAGCAACAGCAACAGCAACAAAATTCTATATATCTATATATATAAGCCTACCAAAACAAAGGGAGGAATATAATATTATAGGACTAGCCTATATTGTGAGAGGAAATACAAAACACCATAAAGTGCGTTAAGGTCATTTTAAACTTTTTTCATAAAGTTTCTTACTTTTTGACTCCTACACATTTTGTTGGACATGTACTTCTCATCCAGCTGCTCAAAAACCACACAGACTTTAGGGGGAAAACTTTGAGTCCAAATTCCTGCTGGGGCATTCAAAGAATCTGAAGACAAGATTTATATTTCGTTCCTAAAAAGTGTCTAATTGTTTCCCAAAATAAAAAATAAAAAAATAAATGTATTTATAAGAAATGAGACACATACTATGGACCTCTTCCCCTGAAGCTTCCAGGTTGATAGGGACCTTAAACTCTAATCCCAGATGATAGGGCCCATTCTGTCCATATGGGTTTGCTTCTGCCCTCAGGTCAGACAGTTTTAACTTCATCCAGCAGGGAAAAAAAGCAATCATGCAGTAACTACAATATTCATTTTATTGAGTAGATTGATGTTTGTTGCTAAATTCGCACAAATGCCACTATTTATTTATTTATTTTTATTTTTTTTGCTGTTGGTTCTTTGGGTATTGCTAGTAATTATTTGGATTAAAGGTGGACATAGTGGACAGAGGACATGATGTCTGAACCTTTGGAGCTACCAGGAGGTTGTGGAGGTGGTTCTGTATATTATTACTTATTTGTATGACAATGAATGGCAGTTGTTTGTATATGCATGAAGAAGTGTGGAGTGTAAGGACTGAACCAGGCCTGATCATGACCAAATCATTACAATAACCCTAATAAAAATCAAAATGTACCTACTGTCTAGCACTGAAACCCTTCTAATGAAAAGGGGGAGTTTACAGAAGTCTATTTGGGGTTTGGGCTTTTGATAGATTTTGAAAGCTGACTAATGTATTGATCTTCATAATTCTGCTACTGAGCTGTGTTTCTTCTGCCTGCGTTCAATATCTTTCTGCTTTCTGTCATGCTAAACAATTACATGGTTTCATTGTTTAGTCTAGAATTCCACACATAACAGAGCGGAAAACCCTTGTGAAACAGCATTTAGACTATTGTTAAAAGTAAAAGTCTCTATTGAAACCAAAACTAATTGAACGCTCTCTTTTTTTTTTTTTTTGGTGGTTTAACAGCACCTTCAGGCATGGTGACCCTTGTGCGCATATTCAGTGTTAGAGGAAACCTTTTATTAACGTAAAATAGTCCCCTTTTTTTGGTAATATTCCTATTTATTGTAAAAATGACATGACATCTATTTGGTTACATTTTGGTCCTTATTTTGGGCAATAAAGATGAGGTAAAATGACTTTGCCTGAGATTAGGGTTAAACATTTTGGTTATGTTAGTAGAAAAGTTAAAATGCATACAAACCTTAAGAATAATAATCTCCAACAGAAAACAGTACACTTCAAATGATATGAATGGATTCCTGATCATTTAATCTTCATTCTATAAGTCACTTTTCACACTGGTTCTGTTTCAAGAAGCTAAGTTGTTGACCTACCTCGGCTAAGGTCAATAATAACACAGTACTCTAGAAACCCTGGATGTAAGTGTGCATTTTTAACCTTTATCTTGGAATTACTTGCTAAATCTTACTGCATTCTCACTAACGAAACAAATCATCATCTCCTTCTTTTCTTTCTGCTCTAGGTGACCACTCAAACATCTCATGCATGTCTATGAGATGAAATGTTCATGACAGTGCAGAAGTGCAATAAAGTTTTTCCGTCATTTTCAGTCGATCCTGCGAGCAGCTGATAATAATGTAATAACTTTACGATAAACAGCCATATTATTAGCTTTAAGGAGAGTCTTGTATGGTTGAGAGAGTTAGAAAGCTTGGTCTGGCCTCTTGGAGCCTGTGAAGAAATGGTTTTGATCTTACCACAGGCTAAACACTGCCAACAGGACTTGACATTGCAGAACAATTTCCCAATTACCTTTTGACATGCATATTGACACAAACGTGCAAAACTGTAATTTTCTCTCTGAATTTGTTAGCTTGAGGGGCTCACTTTCATGCCAGTGGATTGTCAGATGTGCTGCTCTCTCTCTCTCTCTCTCTCACACACACTCACTATCTCTCTCTCTCTTTTTCAGTATGCTTATATGTGAGTGTCCAGAAAAAGGATTCCCACCTGACAGCTGGAAAATGGAAAAGACCATTTTCAAAATGGAGGGGAAAAAGTGTGAACCTGTATGAGGCTTTGTTCATAAGAAAAGCATTTTCTGCCCATATTTAAACCTAGTTGAAGTTTACATTAAGTTGTCTTGTGTGTCTACTTTTTTTGTGTGTAGTTATATTTTTGAAAAGAATGTCTCTGATAAAGTGTTTTTTCACTCATGGTTTCATGGTTTTTGGAAGCTTCATGGATGTAAATGTGATCTGATAGTTTGCTTCCACAAACAAGTTTCATCTAATACCACTGAACACTTGTGTGCCAAAAACCTCAACCTTTCCAATAAACTTCGCAAAGCTCACAAACATGTTGTCTCTCCATTGTCAATCTCAAGGTTCCGGCCAAACTCAACATGCCAGTTGACACTGAAATGCCATAATCACTGGGATGTTTTCTTGCATTTGAGATGTCCAGGCAGCAAAGAGAGGAGAGAGGACGATGGCCATGTCATCACGAGCTTGTCATCTTGTTTGGCTTGATTGGCACATGCTACTGCAGATTACAGGAGCTGGTGTTGATGGAGGGTTACCCTGAGACTCCCAGCCGTCTGCTATCAGGAACCCCCCGAAAAACTGGGTCAGACTTGGGGCTTGGCTCTGCCCCGAGCCCCTTTGCCCCAGCTTTAGTCCCAATGCAAGTGGAAGTGGAAGAGGAGGATCGGGCCCCAGGCCTCAGATGAAGGCCAAAGCACAAGCAAGTACCTCAACCCTTGCGCTGTACTCATTTCCAAAATCAGGATCATATGTGAATGTAGCCTTCTTAAATGCAGTTAAATAAATACAGTATTTCCATCAACTTTAAGCGAGATAAGATAATTGAAAGTGGTGATTGCTTTGCCTTTTTTTCAGTGGAGGGAATGGCTTGACACGATGACTTTCGGTGTAGACTGTGGCTTCTTATGGTTCTTCATCCTTTTCACATTTATTTCAAACAAACTGCAGTTTAATTTTCAGTGAATGAAACAACTAAATTGTGTCTGTAATATGATCACAGAAACCACAGCACATGACAAAAAACACAATTTGAAATTTTGAGTTTAGCACCAGCACCAGCCCCAGCCTCTGCCCTTCACAATAACGGCCACATATTCCTGATTTTTTTCCCACTCTATTAAAAAATAGCTTATTAGGCTGTCTCCTGATTGTGTATTTATGAACGTGGAAAAAAAAGGGACATAAATAAACTCTAACAGGGGATATTAATTTGCTTTGAACTCCCACTGTTCAAAGTACACAGCAAGTCTGGTAACATGTTGAGCCCTCATGACAACCAGTTCATGACCTGCCAAAATGTTTATAGAACACACATTCAAAAGAAAAGTGAAAAAGAAAGTAGGCTTCTTGACACTATAGGGTAAACAAATGGGTCAAATATAGAATAGAGGCGAGTTTGTTTGGTTGGGAAATCAAATGACATGTCACATAAAGTTCTCACTGGTCTTATTGGGAAACCACATTAATGACTGTGGTGACAGCGGGTGGAGTTTGACATTAGAGTGACATTCAACCACATGTCATTTAAAACAGTGTGGCTCCATTGCTGTGGCTTAAAAGTAAAAAAAAACAAAAAAGGATAGTTCTACAACCATTTGTAGTACTTTGAATGCAGACCAGAATATGGCATTTTCTTTAATACAAGGAAACATATAGCTAACTAGCAAACTATTCTGAACCTCTTAGATGCAACCTGAATACATGAATCCTTTTCCTAACCCCAGTCCTGAAGAAGTTGCAAAGCAGATACAAATGAGAAAATGTAAATGCAGCCTATGTGAATTCACTTTGGGC
This sequence comes from Macquaria ambigua, assembly GCA_008360985.2. Classification (NCBI taxonomy): domain Eukaryota; kingdom Metazoa; phylum Chordata; class Actinopteri; order Centrarchiformes; family Percichthyidae; genus Macquaria; species Macquaria ambigua. The sequence continues at coordinate 15,985 of VMKM01003704.1, read as the reverse complement.
ATCCTCTTTATCTCCCTCCATGGCCCTGGTGCACACTTTCAAAGTGTGCAAACCAAATGAGCTCCATCTTCTTTCAGTAGTCACCTAAATTAAAGCAGCCACAACTAAGGGCTGGGGCTGAACGCCAAAGCTTTGCAGTGGCAGCACCGTGTTTAACACAAGTTCCATTAAAAAGAGCCCATTACTACTACTGAAGGAAACGATGCCCGGGGCCTCTCTAAAGTGTTGCGAAAACCTCATTGATAATTAAATGTTGGTTACCCCCGGTATGCATCGCTCCCGCACTTTGCTTACCAATCAAACCTCCGCCCACCGCTGCTGCCATTCGCTCTCTCTCCTCGCTGTTTATCAAGGAATCATACAGGCCTCTAATAGGTGCCAATTAGAACCAATGGGGGCTCTGGGGTTAATTATTCCTAACACATTATTTGATTGAGCGTATTTAGAGCGGTACAGTGCCGGGGAAAAATGGTGACAGGGGTAATGGTAGATAACGCCTCAGTCTTTGTTGACGCACACTCACAGACAGTGACAGACACAAGCATGCTGACGTGCACGTACGCACACACATGCACACTTCCAAATCCTGTTCCTAAGCAGCTGAAATAACTTTATTCCTCCTCTTAAAGCATTAACTGTTCTTACTTTGATTCTGTGTTGTACGTCATGCTATATGGCTTGTGTAAAACAATATTAAAATGGAAGGAAAAGGTCTCACGTTGTACCTCCCTTGTTTCAAAACCACTGCCAATTGATTTGATTAGGATCCTCACATCATGGTTTCAAAGTCCTTGCTTTGCACGCTCGCTGTGGATCTCTCAAGGTAGCGTGAGAATACGGACGGCAGGATAAAAAGAGGCAACTTGTTAATAATTTGTGTTGTTGAATAATCTCACTCACGCGAATAAGAAATGCCCCAAATGTATTAGATTTCACTGGCGAAGCAAACAAACAAAAACAACAACCAGTGAAAAATCGTTATGCAGGTTCTTTCAAGTGCAACGCAGAGTGTATCGCCATCAATAATACAATAATATGTGAAGAGGGAGAAACAAATGTGGATTCAAGCAGCTCTTCTTGAACAGTAAACACTGGCAGGAGAAGAAAGTAAGGAAGGAGCAAGACAAAAAAAATAATATACACAATGAGCAGTAGGTATCTGATTTATGCTGGGCAAATAGATAATAATCATTATGCCCAAATAGTGCCTCTCCTCAGTCACACAGCAAAGAAGCAAAGACATAAAAGTAAGTTGAGAATAAAGCTTTTGACAGGTTGCTAATGGATCGCTGTAGGCCCATCTGTTTCACTGCAAATAGAGAAATGGCGGGGTTTTGATTTGGGTGTTGAAACTGTTACCACTGTCACTGTAAACAATAATTGTCAAACATATTTACCTCGCAATCGCTTTAGCAGATGTTCCGCTTTTTGTTTCAAGCGGCTTTTTTGTGTGTTGTATCTCCCCTCTGCAGACACACCACATGCCCCACCACCACCACCGCCGCTGCTGCTGCTGCACCCCCAACTAGAATATTGAGCAGGTATTTGCGAAAGGTGCTCCAGGGCACAGAGTGCGAGGGATTGGGTGGGGTGGGGATGGGGTGGCGGGGAGTGGGAGAGGGGTGGAGAAGTGAGAGGGGAGGGGAGTGGGAGGAGGGAAAAGGGAGAGAGGGAGGAAGAGATTATCTGGGCCCTTCATCAGTGGTTCAGTCCCCCCCTCCCGCCTCCTCCTCCTCCTGCTCCTGCCCATCGTGGAGCCCTGAGGGCCCGGGGAGGCGGCCCCGTGCCTTGCAGCCATGCAACCTCTTTATCACTCTAATCTGTTAATTGTAGGCGCTCAATTGGCACATGGTGGCTTTTTATTAGAGCCTCCCAACATTAACTAGACAGAGAATGTAGAAAAGCTGGTGTGGCCCTTGTCTTTTCTGTTTTACTCTTTCTGTTTAAAGCAGAAGTATACCAATATACTTAGCATTCTTCATTTAGCAGGACTCACAGTGGTCTCACTTTTTCCACACTTAACCTTTTAAAATCTTATTTATAATTAATACAACTAACATTTGAATAGACTGGTAATTGTTTAAAAATGAAAACAGCAATGGAACAAACACTATACTCGATGTTTCTAGTTTATAAACTGCAACAAAGAATTCAAAAAAGCATCACGCCTATTCCAAAAGAGAGACACAATGTACCTCTCTCTCTCTTTTTTCTTTAACCCCTTGATGTTTTCCCCCCACAATGGAGGCTTGGCTCTTTAAAAGGAGAATGAATGCAGGGATGACCCTTCACTGCAGGCAAGTGATCAGCAGATCTGATCTCAGGTGTTCAGCTCTCCTCCCTCTGCTCCTCCTGCTGTCTTTGCGCAGCTTGTTACATTGAGCTGATCCCCTCGTCCGAGGAGACTCTGAGGGACGACTGGCGGAAGGCCAGAGGTCTCCCTCCAGTCCCGTCCAGGCTTGTCTGTGGCGACTGCTCTTTACCCCCCCCTCCCACCCCTGCAATCTTTCTGCCTCCTCCTTTGTTTGTCAGACTTGTGGTTTGTATCAATGAGACGACTGAGACGTGCACAGGTCTATTTTAAAAATAAAAGGGGTGGCGGATTTACTCAGGCTGTCCAGGTGACGCAGACATGAATGCACCCGTCACACACATTCACACACCTTCAATGCTTTCTGTGGCCCAAACAGCTTGTGTTTGTTGTCAAAAGACTGATTAGGAAAAAGACTCCTCTCTGCTGGCGCTCTCAAGCCCTCACAAAAGGTCAACAGCCGCTAAATTCAGATAAATCCGTGTGTTTTTCTGTGCAAACTCCGTTCTCAGTATCAGCACTCCACCAAAAAGCTTCTGTTAAATGGCTGTGACTAATTTACAGTATAGTCAAATTGTGTGCCACAAAAGACGACAGCAATGTTTTATTCAAATTTATGAAATGTTTTTTTACGTAGATTATGTGAAGAGAACCAAATTACTTGCAGAGAAGTGAAAATTCAAAGGGCGATTTGCATGTTCAGGCCACAGCTCAGAAGTTCGTTTTGCAGTTTCAAAGGTTCGCATGGTGTGCTTTAAAATGTTTGATGTCAAGGTAGCAAGAGGGGGTTATACTTTCAACAAAGTTTTACCTCATGAATCCCACAGAGAAATGCAGGCCTGCAACTTGGTGACAGAACAATGGAGTGAGCGATTTATGGCTGGCTATTAACAACTCCTGCTTTCAGGCCCCCATACTGCAAACAGGTGTTTTACGAGTCCGCCTGCTGTTTATTTCCACCAACTTTCAGAGTTTCCATTTCTACTCCAGACCAAGGGTTAAAAAAATTAAACAGCTCAGTAGATGACAGCTTCAAATCACATGGTTTATACTCTCTTCCTGTTTGGGTTCATATTTGACTGAGTCAGAGAAAAAAAAAGTCCTGAGAAGAAACACAGGTCCCTTTGCAGCTGAATGACGAATATTTGCCTTGTTATGACTGATCACTGACTAAGCCTCTTTTTATTGGTTCTTCACCACAGAGGCAGTAGAATTAGTGCTGCAGGAACATTAAAACTGCCATGAAGGGCGTAAAAGGCATGACACTGCTTCAATTTCAAGAGAACAAATTGATTCAAGTATAAACATGTCAAGCTTATAATCATCATCACACCAGTAATGCCACCAACAAAGCAACCCGATGTCCTTGGCTGCTTTTTTCACTTTCACTGTTATCGTTCGTGTCAGATCCACCGAGTCACTCGTGGCAAGAAACAAGAAAATAAAAACATCACGATAACAAATTAGATTTGGACAGACAGAGATTCAATTTGTTTAACGTGTTTAATTTTGCACAGGCAGGGGAGACTTTTGGCTCCTGGTTCAATGGGGTCTTTGTGTACGTGGAGGGACAGTTTTAGAAGAAGAATAACTTTTGGGAGATTTGCTGAGCACGTGTTAGCAGCTGCGTTTGTACAGTGTATCCGAACATGGATTTTTGTGCATGTGTTTGTTTTGAGTCTATTTCCACACATGTGCTTGCTTGAGTCTTTAAATGTGTGCTTTAATTGCGTGTGTTTGAATTTGTGCTCCTCTGAGTGGAACGATTTGTGTGTTTGAGCGAGAAAGCTTATTAAGAACTCTTAGCAGCCGTAAAGCTTTTATCTTGATTGTGTGGCCTGGTCACAAGGACTCCATGAGGCAGACAACAGTGGGTATGATACAGACACTAAACACACCATGAATCTATCTATTTTGGGTCAATAGTGCCACAGAGTGCAGCTGCAGAAACTCGCTGGGCCCTGAACGCCCCTCAAACACATCTGCTCACACTCTGCACAGTTTGAGGATTGACTTAAAGATTCAAGGTACATTTATATTATTATTATATGTAGTGCAGTGCAGTGACTGAGTGCAGCAGAGTTGGCTTAAAAGCTTACAGTTTACAAACAATATATAAGAGAAATTCATGTGTCCTTAACCTGGTAGTGTAGTTTAAAACATAGACGTTTTTATTAAGGTATCAATTTTTGTAAAATGGAGGAGAAATCTGTGGGAAAGGAGAGAGAGAGGATGTGAAGCGTTTCCTGAATGGATACATTTTCAGGTTGTGGCAGAAGACAGGGAGTAACTCTGCCATCCTGCGTGGAGTGAAACTAATCTAATTCACTTTGAGGAATGTAAGTGGGCCAATGCATACAAGGTGTGAGGCGACGGCCTGTAAACAGAACTCTTGAAAGTGTTTAATTAGAAACTGACGCACATATGATGAAAAGCTAAATATAACCTAAAATTGCAACCTTTGCTACTTTAGCAAATTGCTGAGGTTTTACTGTAATGTCTGCGGAGGTTAAGACAGAGTCTTAAGAATACAATATGTCCTGAAATCCTCAACAAGTCTTGTTGACTAATCGACTTGTTAGCCAGCATTCACACTGAGGCAAGAGAGAACAATTTAGCTCTGTCTAATTTCTTCGAAAATGCAGATGCTTGCACTTATAGGAGTAACAGTTTACAAAGAGGAGAAACAACAAAACTAGTTTGAGAGTAGCAATTCATTCTACTAGTAAAGATTCCTTTCTTTCTTTCTTTGAAACTCCTGTCACTGAAAGCTATGTAAACAAGTTGCAAACAGTAGAGGCAAATGTGAAGATCCTCCTTCTCCACATTGCTGCTGTGGGATTTTCTACTTAATTCCTCTTGGTAGAGGAGAAACAGCACTGCAGCATTACAGCAAGTATAAAGCGGGACTCAAACATTGTCTATATGTCTATGTGACAGGCTTAAACTAATTGTCTGTGTAGTGAAGCATTAGCTGTTTCCTGTCCTGTTGACAGCTTTGTCATTGGCGGTCAAATTTTGCAGTGGGCTGAACATGCCACGCTCCACACCGCACTCCAGTTAAATAGCTTTTATTGGGTGACTTTTCGCCAGGCTAAATGGGGATACATTTTATTCGTAGTGTTTGGGGAGAGCCTGAGGTGTGTACGGCCAACATAAGTGGAAAGGCTTTGCAACTTAAAGGAGCCCTTACCTTCCGGCACTGTTTTATTACAACTACTGTTTACATCTCCCAATACATCCTAAGTATTTCCATTATTAAGTTTGGACAAATCATTTGCCTGGGGTTCAAGGTAGTATGCCATTGAAACATGATCCTACTGTTGATCTTATTACTGCCAAACCAAACAAGCAGAAATCAATTTCAGCAGGAAAGGTAAAGGAAGAAGAAAAAAAAGAGGAAATTAGATCAAAACGATCGGGAGTGGTGGTTGCAGCTGTGGGTGCAGGAGAGAGGTGGGGCTAGGAGGTATACTATATGCCACGAGTGTTTGTTCACTGCCCAAACAAGTCGACAAATAGTGAGTGGTAATTTCTAAGGCATTAAAATATTGTACCTCTCTACAGAGCCGCTCACCCCCACCTCCTGCCCTGGAGGTGAAATCAGACACCTTGGATTACAGTTTTTTTTCATATTCATCACATACTGTGCTTGGTTTTTAAAGACTCACTCCACACTGTGAGAAAGTAGGTTCCAGCTGCTTTGGCACTAACGACGCCTCGAGTCTGATTATTTGACAGTTTAGAGGTTTTTATACACCGGTTTTTCATTTCATAGATTGACTTAATAGAGTGTTAATGAAATTACAGATGCCGTTTCTCTCGACTGTGCATCCTGTATTTATTATTTGTTGTTGGGAAGAACTTCCATACAAGTGTTCTGAGTTAATTAAACATAAAATTCATGTCCTATAACCGAATATTGCAGATTAAACTAAAAGAGTCCAGCTTTCACTCGGATCTTCTAAGTGTGTGGGAAGAAGTTAGATTTGGAGCTTAAAATCTAGTTTTTGCTGCCTTTATGCAAAAATCAGCCTGCGAATGAAGACAGGGTAAAGTGCAGTGCTGTGTCCCACTGGACACGAGTACATTAGTGTGTCCCAGCAGTGGCCTATCCCAGGAGAACTTGCGCCCCTGGAGAAGAATGAGTGAGAAAAGGATGTGATAAATTAGCCCTGGGAGGAAATGCAAAGCAGAGGTTCTGGCAGCAGGCCACTTGGAACCCCTATAAAACAGCAACATGCGTAGTCTCTCTGCTATATTCCTCTCATTTGGGTGGCACTGGAGAGGGGAGGAAAGCAGGGCGACGCGTTAACACTGTTAATACCAGATGAGTGATGTCATGGAAAAGTTAGCCATGTTTCGCAGCTTCTACTACCACCACCACCACCACCTCCTCCTCCAGTTCACAAATACACCTACTAATTGCACACAGTACATGTTTGTGTGCGAATATGCTAGTGCGCTCAAATGCAAATGCACACAAACACAGATATGCATACAAACCATAAAGATTTCCCTGTGTGTTAGTCTTGAAATAGGTTAATCAACTTCACATTTTAAAGACAGTGCCTGTAGCATCAAAATCTTTATTTACAACGTATGCGTGTTTGTGTATGTGTGTGCAGATTTTGGCAGTGCATATTGTTGTGAATATGATCTGCCTATGATGAACATGAACAGACAAGTCTATGTGAGAATTCCATTGCAAACTTATTTCTAAGCTTATTATACTAAATATTACAAAACGAACTAGGCCATTTGCATTCTGCTTACACATGGTTAAACCCGTGGTGCAGAGCCTGCTACTAACATATGGCATATTCCTTAAAGATCATACATATTTCAAATGTGTTAATATGGCATGGAATATATGCAGTGTGAGGTTACAAAGCGCACATTAGAAAGCCATGAATTAATCTCATGAAAAATGCAAACCTGTCTAATTATTCTTTGGGACAATCATCAATTGCAAAACAGCGTCTTGCATTTAAAAAGAGAGAACAAATAGTTGTGGGGGAAATGCTTGCTCCTCTTCTGCATTAGCATTTTTGTGTTAGGCGCTGCAGTGTTTCCAGTACTGGTCAGTCATGCAGGCTGATCGAAACCAACCAGAATTCCCAGGGACTTTCGCTCTCTTACATCATATAGCAGAGACAGTAATGAGTGCTCTTTCTCTCTGTATGTAAATCCTTGGGAATGTGCAGGGGCCCTTATAGTTACATATAGTGGTTTTTCCAGCTTTGCTGCTTTAAACAGCTTTGTCAGTGGGGCAAGGATCACTAGCACGCTCCTGAACATGCACACACACAATCGCTAGAGAGTGTGAGCACCATGGCATGCAGCCACTGTGTCTCTTTCTGATTTGCATTAAGTATCAGCTGAAAATGTTGAGAAGACATGAAACAGGTGACACAGCAATGGAAGATCAATTCAGAACACAAAAACAAGTCACATTCAGCACCACACTAATGACTCAAATGCTGTTCAAAGGCTAAACCTCAAACTATGTTTAAATGAATTGTGTCAATCAAATGCATGTACTGAATAGCACAGTTCTAGGGCTGTGGCAACACTAATTGCTTGTTATCTTTGCAGAAAGCAAAGGTCTGGCTTTGATTACATACTCTGTTCTATATGTGCTCTCTACTGTGGAAACTGTCAAGGCAGTCAACCTGTCTGTTTGAATCTGTCACTCACAGCAGTCAGTAAAGATGATGGCATGTCAACACATGCACCACCATAAAAACAACAACAAAAAAAACTTCTCCCAAACAAAATCAGAAAGCAGGAACGTGCCTTTAATTTTTGACAACGCACAACTTTCAGGCCTAACACTGTTTATTACACCAACAGCTAAATAAAACATAGCACCGATTTGTCAAGCTAATGTATCTCTCTACACTCAAGTCAAAACATATTTATCTTAAAACTTTAAAGAACAGCTGCATTTCATCAAACAGGAGCTTGGCCTTAAAAGCAGCTCTCTCACCACTCCTTTACCGCTCACAAATCTAAGAGAAGACAGCATTTCTTTGATGCCAGACAACCCAAACGGCAAACATAATACTGTCTGCAAAGTGTGAATATTTGTATCCTTTTTTTTCTTCCTCTTCTCTTTTTTTATGCCTGCCCTGCTGTCTGCCTGTGTTGTTTTGAAGCGGTGAATAGATTTAAAAGATGCAGGATGACAAGACAAAGAGCTGGGGAATAGCCCCCGGGCGCTTGTGCTTTAAGTCATGCCATTTCCTTGCATGGCAGGCAGCCCTAAATAAGTTACTTATAAGCATTTATTGATGCACAAGTGTGGCATCTGTTCCTAGGCTGCGGTTCTGGATGTAATTAGCTCAGAACCTTACGCACTTCAATCAAGCGACACATTAAGAGATACAACTCCCCCCACACCCCCCTCCCCTTCAATGTTTCTTCCTCATTCCCTCTTTCAATCTCTCTCGCTTGGGTGTTTTACTCATTCACACTGCGCGGAATCCTCCATGCACAGTAATTACTCCACGATAACCTCCATCATCATTATCGTTATCCTCTCCAGCATTCAGCCAGCATAGTGGGGATTGCTTAACTGTAAAGTCAGCGAGGTCCTGCTGTAGTGCGGGGACTCGCTTTGATGATGTCATCGCCGATAAAGGGACACTAAACAATCAAATAGGCACATGAAATCAGTCGCTGGTTCAGGCGCGTTCTATTTCACAGAGCCAGATTTGAAACGACCCCTGAAATTCTTTTAATAGGGTTTGTTTCACTGTGTACGGGTCGCTTTGTTGCCTTGTGTGCGCACACACAAACATACCGTGGTGTGTGTTTGTCCCTGTGTGTCCGTGTGCACGTACTTAGGCACGGCGCAAAGAGGAATTAAATTTGATTAATTTCAGACGAATTTGGAAATATAAACTATTCATTTTGTTACATAGAACACAAGAGAAGGTTTAAACCTAGCCCAGGGGTAGAGCCTTTGTGTTGAGTCTCCTTTGATATTACTGAAGGCTTTTTATTGAGCTCTTGACATGATAGATAAACCATACAGTGGATTGAATGGCCTTCCTCTGCAGCACCCAGTAAATGCCATTTGCCATTAACAATGCTGCAGTGGGGTACATAAACCATTAATATAACCTTTATGACCATGCGGTCTAACTGAGCATGTCTCCTATATGCAGCTCCTCCTTCTGATGGACGTGTTAGCTGAGGCCTCCTCTCAATACCACTAAAAGAAGAATTTAATTGCACCAAACAGATGAGATGACAGACATTAGCTTCTTAAAGGCTGTCGTAAAACGAAGATAGGCTGAAAAACATAAGACCTGGTACACCTATCTGCTGCAAACTCAGCCAATAAAAACTGTACCTCACAGAAGAGGAAAAAAATGCATGTGCTTGTTGTTTCTATGTGGTCTGATAAAGCCAGCAACCAGTAACAAGGAGTCTGTGACCTGCTGTGTGGGTTTAATTGACAAGACAGGACGAGTGCCTCTTCCAGGCCAGGTGTGTGGAGAGGGTGGAGAGTGACAGGCAATCAGTCACAAGATGAGTGGGCCCAGTATAGAGACCTGTGGGGTGCCGCAGACCCTCGGCCACTCCAGCAGGGCCTGGCCATTGATCATCATTGGGGGCCTATCGAGGAAGGGATGTGACTAAAGCAGGCATGCGTGGAACAATGGTCCATAGTTTGGCCGACATGCTTAAGCAGCTGGGCGTCAATGCCTTTAATAGAAGGGGTAGACTCCCTCTATATGGTCCACAAAGCATTGTCTGTTTCTGCCCTTAGACAGAAAAGGTGGTTTTCTGTGAGGGGCCGTCCCCACTATCATGTGGTGGCTTTTTCCCCCTCAGCCAGCAGTCTCCATCAGCTGAATGGACTTTGTGGCTGACATGGTCTATATGTTTGTGTGTGGATGGAGGGGGGAAGCTACGAGGGAAGAAAGCAGCCCATTGAGTCACATAGCAAGGGGGAGAACACACACAGCATATCACAAGGGAGCATCTGGTAGGAGGGATGTGTACATGATGTCAAATGATAGTCCAAAGATAGGCCTCCCTTCATAAAAACTAGAGAGGGTGATAAAGGGCGGCCCTGACAAGAAGAGTCAAGAGGAAGAGAATCTTGTTTGTATTGCCTTGTCGGAGAGTTTTCTTAATGGGGTTCGTTGGCAACGCAGTGCAAGATTGGGGAGATCTTGCCATCTTGTGACACATGAGTAGGAATGTTTCCATGACCAAGTAAACTGTCTGACTCAAATTGTGTTGTTGGCTAGCGAAAGAGACAACACAATAGCTTCTTCCCCTCCCATTCCCTTCAACATCCACACCAAGTATGTCTGTCTGGAAAGATAAAAAAAGTTTTGAAGAGCATGCGTGCAAATCCACCTTGATCCGTCCTCTGAATGCACACTTACTGTCAGTGTAGGCCAAGGCATGTTCAGGCACATGGGAGCTATTAAGAATCCTGCAAACACCTGCTATAATGCTCTGCAGTGTGAATATGGCTATCAAATCACCACCTGTCCATGCACAGGTATGAGGGAAGATAAGACCTTATTTCGTGAATGTCTTTAAGTGTACTATAAGAATGTGTGTATCTGGTGTTAGGCAGCAGGATAACCATGGAGAGGTTACCCTTTAGGTTCAAGCTGCTAAGTCGGGAAAAAGTCTGTGTCCTTCAGGGACCAATTAAGTGTCATTATATAATTATTTCATTATGTAGAGACACGTCTGTTATTGCTACTGGTACTGTCTTCTTTGTCTATTATTTTTAGTGCTTTAAACCTTGAACCTCTACAACAATAGTTTGGGGTAGCCCAGTATCCTAGGAATTATGTCCATATTGGATGATTCCACACCTCATAATTTACATCCAATGCTAACGTTCAGTGCTAACGCAGGAAGTAGCCTATCCCATATGTAGCAAGGCAGAAAGTATGGATGGGCGTGTAGCACATCTTTCATGCGGGACACCAGAGTATTTGTTTTTTTACCATAACCATAAGTCTCCCTAGCCTTAACCAAGTGTTTTAGTTGCTTAACCGTAACCATATTTGATTTGCTATATCACAGTTTTTCCCTAAACATAACCATACCATAGTTGCCATGTGCAGATATTGCAGAAAGTAAGAATTTTTAAAACTGTTGGCATTGAAAATATATATTGAGCATATATATTTTCTTATTGTTGGGTTATGAATGAGAGTTATTGTCCTGTGAAATATAAGAGGCACTCAGTGGGCGCTTACTTTATGCTAACATTTTTATATGTTACTTCAGTGTACAATAGACATTTAACTAAAAGAATGATGGACACTAATAGACTGGCTTTTGAAATGGATCAGAAGTAAAACCTGAGTCTGGGCACACACACATGCATACATGCACATTTGTATTGAGTTTGACCAGGCTGCATGGTTGTCATACTGCCTTAATGTTAGCTCCATACAGCACTGCACAAAACGTTAAGATTAATAACATTTTATATAACATTACATCAGAGAATTAGAAGTGCCCATGTTCCCAAACTCTCTCTGGCTGTGGTCCCAGCCACCCAGCCACAGAGCTTCAGACAAGACCAAGTGGAAGCGGGAAATAGAGGATCAAGCAGCCATTTATCATGCACTTGTCAGATCTTGACCTCCTTACCATTAAGGCAGATGTCGCCCAGCATTCATATGGACTCTGTGTCTGTGCTGTCAGAATAAGCCAGGACCACCAATCAGTTTATATATAGACATTCACGCACATACACACACATAAACATACAACATTTGTGTGTCTGTGGGGACAGAGCCTGGGTAGGGTAGAGTGAATGGTGGTTGTGGGCAAGTCACAGGGGAACACTCACCTCAGCTCTGAAACCCCTCGCTGGTTGACCTATCCACCTCCCTCTTCTAGTGTATCTTTTAGCCTCTCTCTCTCTCTCTCTCTCTCTCTCTCCATCTCTGTCCCTTGGGGTCTTGTGGATGGAGATCTTCCCAAGGGGGTCCTCCTTTCAGCCACCTGACTATTACCTGTGGACTGAGCTGTCACAGTTAGCTACCTGCGCAGGGGAGATACAGCACACACATTAACGCGCTCACACACACACACACACACACACACACACACGCTCTGGTGGTGACACCCTGAGGGAGCATTGTGGCAGGGGGGGAATGAGACTACCAGGGGACCCAGCAGCTCTGGGGAAAGAGAGCATGCCATCAGTCAGGAGCTGGCCATGTGCAGGCTGTGACATGAGCAAGATAGCCGTATAGGTAGCAAACAAACTATGTCTTAGGGTGATACATGTGGGAATACTTTGCCAGTAATGAGCAATGAGTATGAGCCACAAGGATAACAGTAGCTATAAGAAAAAAAAGTATTCAAGAGCAATTTAGAGAGAGCTAAAAAAGAAAAAGTCAGTTCTTATGCTCAGCTATTTTTTCAGATAAACTGGCGTTTCTATTCAAACACGGTAATAGGTGCACATAGTTGGATACTGTTATCCAATTGAGATTAAGTAAGCAGATCACTAGCAATGAAAATGTTAGAGTGTGTGACATAAGTGGAAATTGTGAGGAAATCCTAGTAGTCTATAGAAGATTGGGATAACAAAATTAAAAGTGTATGAAATGGAAGGATGACATAGGAACAGGGCAACAGATTAACAGGGCTATTTTAATCAATACAGTCACCTTCTTGCAAAAACAAAGGCTGGTCATGGCTTAATTCATGACATCATAATTACACTGAAACCCACCGTTTAGAGAATGGCTATTCATTTAGAAAGGTTGTCTGTGTAACAAGAAGGCAGTGCTGATAACAAAGACTTTTTTCTTTAGTAAACTTTAGTAAATGAGCCACAGGTTGGTCTTGAAACAATCTGCCCACCCTAACCCCCATCCTATCCATCATCGTCAGTGCTCCACACATCACTGCCCTTTCTTCCATCCTCCCATATTGTGAGTATCAATGAAACAACTGCTTGGCAGCTAATTTAATAATGCTAAGCATTTGTGCCTGTACCTTTGCATTTAGACTCTTTTTACCTTGTTTAGTTAAACAAACCTTCATCACCTTGTATAGTCTGACAACAAGGGCTCTGCTAGCATCTCTGCAGCTCCTCACCCCCTCAACCCCCACCTTAAAAAGATGTGACACGGGGTATGTGAGCACTGTAGGGGCATAAGAAAGCCCAAGTGAATCATTAGCTTGGTTTGGTGCCAGCCAGGGCTAACTCATTAGCTACGTCAATGATCTGCCCTCCAGACAGAATCTCCTCTATTTTAGATACATCTGAAATCCACCATGCAGCTAGGTTTTTAAATGATAATTGCATTTCATGGCTTGCTGTAACCTCACTAGGCAGTTTTGGCCATAATCCTGCTGAGCCACACTTGGTCTGTCTGTGGTAAAGTGGCAGTTGAGGTCTTTTGTCCCGGCTTGTTACGCCCCCGATGTGCCGGCTTTTACTATCAAGGAAAGTCAGACGTCCCAGGGCTACTGTAACTTTATTAAGCACAATGCCAACCCTATGTAGCGCCCAAGACAGGGCAGGAGGGAGGTGAGGTGGACAAAGCAGGCCATTGTGGGTGAGGTCGGAGGACTGGTGTGGACAACCACATGCTCCTTTCCCACACTTATCAGTTGGGGCCAGCATCCGAAAATAACAGCTGATGGATAATAACAGCAAGAGACAGCAGGAATTAACAGTTTTGATAAAGAGAGCATGCCGCTGTTTTGTGTGTTTAAATCTATTATTACTCAGTAATATGCAGTATTATTTACATTCTTCTGAAATGACATCATCATTTTTGTAAATACTGACCCAAGCAGATCAATGTTTCCCTGCTACATGTATTTTTCTGAGAATCGATTAATTAATGAATTAGAGAATGAAAAGAGAATAGAGTCACTTATTTTTATGGTTTGATAAAACCAAATGCCACTTTTTTGTTGTTGTTGAGCTCATTCCTTCAAAGTCCTAATAGAGATAAAAAAGATGAACATGGAGCATATTTAAACATTATTGTAGGCCAGGGCATGTGTCCATGTGTTTACTCAATAAATGATAATTTTCCAAACATTTTAATCTCATGTAAAATAAGATTCAACACTGTAATTTGTTTAAAATGTGTACTTTCTGTCACGTTAATTAATTTTTAAGAGGTGAAGGATTCAGATAAATAGAAAAAAAGGCAGTGGCTGGTTGGTCAGTGGTTGATTTATATTTCTTTCTTTCTTATACCACTCACTGTTTGGCTCATGGAATACCAGCACTATGTACACCTTTCACAAAATATGAACATGAACATGTAATATATGTATCAATACCTCAGATGCTTATCTTTTTAGTCATTGTGTTCAAAAAGAACGCTCTGACATAAAAATAATCTAGGTAAAGAGTAGACAACTGAAACCTTTAAAAATATGGTGTATCTAGGATTAAAAACGTTCTTTCAAACATTGAGACTTTCTATTCATTCACAACAACCAAAATTAGTGAGATTTACATTTGACATATTCATCATATTACACATACTACACTGAAAATATTATCTGCCACATCTGTTTGACCAGAAACCAGAAACATAGTCACGGAGAAAAAGTGAAAAACAGCTGATAATTCTGTACAACAACAGGTAATGGTGAATTGATCACAATGTACTCAATACATACTGTACATATAGGCATTAGTTTGGTTTCAAATTCATCATGTTGAAGTCTGCTGGTATTTGTTTTTTTACATTTACACAGTACATTTGCACAGAAAGAACTTGTTGTTGCAAGCGAGCAGTGTCTTCTCCCTGAGCTGAAAGGTTGTACCCTGGCACAAAGCACTGACCAGCGGGGTCTCTAGACAGCGGAGGAGACGGAGACGCAGAAAACAATCTTCTGCTTGTTTCTGCTTTACCTCTTCTGACATGGCCTGACCCCTCCATCGATCTCCTCTCCGCACAATGGGCTTCCTCCTGAAGAGCAGACCATGTGTGTGTATGTGTGCGTGTGTGTCCTCTTTCCTGACAACATATTTTGCTCTAACCAACATGCCCAGAACTCTCCAGGACAAGTCTCCAAGGTGTTTTCCAGGAAGGCTGATTCTGATGTTCATAAAACGTTGCTACAGCCTGGACATTGTACTAGCATGCTGATATTGAAAATGTATATGGAAAATGTTGGAGACACATAAGGCATTTCTTAATTTTAAATATAGTTTTCTTTCTCAGTTCCAGTGATCAGTAGTCATCACCTGAGGTGTTTGGGTTTCTTTTCTGTGATTTTTCAGGAACATTTACCAGCAGAGAGAGCAGGTTTGTGTTTATGCTTGTCAACATCAATGACAAAAAGCAAGTTGAATCATCTTACCACACACACACACACACACATGCTCATGCACACACTCACACAGGCTTGTATGCACGCAAACACGGCCCACTCGTCTTATCTTACACTGCTTGTTCGAAGTAAATACAGTACAGTGAGTAAACCAGGACCCCTGCCAAAAATGAAAAAAAAAAAAAAAATCAAAATGAAGAGAGGAAGAAAATAAAATGAAATTGATAGAGAGAGAGAGAGAGAGAGAGGAGAAAGGGATAGAGATGGAGCTGTTTGGGCCTAGAAAGTGACTTGAGATAAAAATAACTGGTCACACGACACAGAGCAGATCTGGGCGCTGTTTCTCTTGCCCCAGGG
>VMKM01003703.1:0-30868 GCA_008360985.2 Macquaria ambigua | reverse complement strand
CACACACACACACACACACACACGCACACGCACACGCTTCCTGTGGAGGAGGGCACACATGCGTCCCGTCTCTCTCTTCCTCTCTCTGACAGCAGCAGTCCTCTGTGGCTGAACAACTCAGGCTTAGCCTCCTCCTGCCTAAATGGCTGGCTGACTGGCTGACACACACATACACTCACACACACACAGCCGCGCACACACACCTCCGTTTGCCTGCTCTCTTACTGACTCCTGGCTTGCTGCCCCTTCACTGCTCACTCGCTCCACACAGGATCAGAGCCGTCTGCCAGCCTGCCCTCTTCCTCTCCATTCATCCTATTGTCACCACATTGTCCTCTGCCTATGTCCCTCTGGACGCTTCAAATCTCAGCTACATCCTCACTGCTTTTTGTACATCTCTATCTTTTATTCTTGCGTGCGTAATTCCTTTCTCTCCTGTTAGTTTCTCTCTGTTTTCCTCTTTTCTCTTATCTGTTCCCTCCTCTACGGTTTTATCTGCTCTTTTTTTTTTTTTTTTTTATCTCTCGCCGTATCTCTCCATCTCTCCCTCCCTTGTCTCCACTGGCCATTCATCCCCCTGTATTGTGTGGTGTAGTGTATTGTTGTCTGTGTACAGTAGCCAGCGCTGACGTCAGCCATGGATCCACAGAGAAGCCAGTGACCGGCTCGGGAGCGTATTCAAAGCCTTGCTGGCTGGCTTCCTGCATCTGGCTGACTGACTCGCTGGCCTCGCTACCCCCTCTGGGAATTTTAATACTCACTAATCGATCACCTTGTGTCAACAGAGGTGATAATGTGGCCAGGCCCTAATTATTGTTGCTGTAAATGAAGAGAGGTGTTTTGCAGCACTTCATTTTATTCAAGGTTTCTTATCATTCACCCCGCTCCCACCAGTGATTTTATTTTTTATTTTTTTTCACTACCCTCCCTCTTTCCCTGCTTCTGCGTCTGTCTTGCTCTTTAGCGTGTATTTTTCTCAAAGGCTAATGAAAATTCTGCAGACCTCCTGGCACTCTGAATGAGTGCGTTGGACAGTACATTAATACTGCTCTTAAGAAGAGAGAGATAGAGAGAGGAAGCCAGAGGAAATGGGGGTGGGGGGGAACAGGGTGGCGGGGTGCTGTGTAGAGGATAAAGGGGGGAGCGGGAGTGCGCGAATCTGGAAATTCAATTATAACTGTGCCCTGGCAGTAATTCCACTGGTATAAATGGGACGGCAGGACGGATAGAGATGGATGAAGAGAAAGAGGCAGAGAAGAGATAGAAAGTTGAGGAACAAATGGATTCAAGTTAGCCGAGAAACACGAGTACAACACCAGTGTGTGCATCATTATTGCATGATTTTGAAACACAGCCTTTGCATTTAACTCTGCATTAGATGCACACGATTTATATTTCGCACAGCACGGCATGATAACGACATGTTTCCAACCTCACGGACGCAGCACATTACGCTCATTATTTTGCAGGAGCATTCGCCGAGTGCTTCACATGCGCACTGTGCCTCTCAACGTGCCAGCTCAATGGTATAGGCCTGATCTCATTAATGCAGAAACAAGGTAACGGATCAACCCATGTGCATCCCCTGGGAGGGGCAGGTTAGGCTTTGATGTTGAGTGAAGCACAGAGTTGATTTCAACACCCTGCCTGTCCCGGCTGTCAGCTACAACTGCTTTTACACACAGTCCACAATCCAGCACTTAAACGCACAACAACAAAATCATTGTCATTCATATAATTTTCCACATTAGAAGCGTGAACATCCAAGAACAATAAACACACTACTGTACATTGTGCACACAGGAGTTGGGCTCACTCATGCACAATAACAAGCTCACGTCGCAGAACCGCAGAGTCTTGTCTAGACTAGCATTTCTCACCTCCTCCTCTTCTTCTGTCCAGCTCAATATTCCATTTCAACACTGGTGGCAGGACGCAGGCTTGGACATCAGTCTGTGAGCGATGTTTATTAGAGCGTCTGTCCCTGACTGTGCTGCTGTTTGGTTTGCTGTACATTCTGTGTCTCTCATATTTAGATTTAGCCTCTCCAAGGGAAGGGACTTAGTTAGTGAATGTTTTATGTACAGTGTGTCCAGGGTAGGTGTGCGCCATTTCTAGTGTGTTCATTGTCTAATGCCTGGCACCTCGCAGGTTACATTGAAATTGCATTGTTCCAACACGGCTGTAATAAAACAAATTGATGAAAATGATCGATGAGATTAAGGACAGCAGCTTTGAGTCCCCAGAATTTGCTCCAGCCACCCCCGTGTACAAACTCATTAAAGGAGTCATAAAGGCAACTAATGAAAATCATGACCGGTATCATTACAAGCCCACTGGTGTCCTCTCGCCTTTCTCCTCTGTGAGCGAGAGAATAAAGGCAGCTAAATTAATGTTCGCACCAATAATGTTACAAAACCACCGCCGTCCTTTAAGTAGTATCTGTTCTCCTCTGTGTGTAAAGCCAAGTAAATTAAAGTTCAGGCCAATATTGTTATGTAACCATTTACACTCTGCCTCTTTGTTCCTCTGTGCGCTTCTGTCATTTTCAGGATGACAACTCCATGTTCTTTCAATTTGGCCCCTCCATCGAGCAGCAGGCTTCGGTCATTCTAAACATCATGGAGGAATACGACTGGTACATCTTCTCCATCGTCACCACGTACTACCCGGGTTACCAGGACTTTGTCACCAAGGTAACCGCACTCAGCTGAGACAACATGCACCAATAATCAGAACGTAAAGGCAAGATGACACAGAGCAGAAGATGAATGAGCTTCTATCGCTGGTCACTTTAATGTCACAATAGAAATATTGCAGCCCTGTACTGGGAAATTTACTGTATAAATAAACATATATAATCTTAACATACCATGCTGATTACAGACAAGTTTGCTAAGCATTCAGTAGTCGATATAAACCCCACCATTGGACCTGTGAACCTTTCTGATAATCCCAAGAGGATTTTCATCAACCATTATATAATGTTGTCACACTTGAAAAACAATGCCGCAGTGGTGCTTAATGTAACGTCACCCTCATACAATAATGCAAAAGTTACTATGGAACAAGTGTCAAACTAAAATTACTGAAGTGCAAGTCACTTGTTGATATACACTTGGAAACCTTCCTAATGTTTCAGCTAAAGATTCTGTTGACAAGAAACAAAAGTCTTTAGAAATTGTTGGAGAATCCCTGATAATTAAGGAAACTACTGTCTTTTGATCGGCCTCTTCTTCCTCTGTCCCATCCAGATCCGAAGCACCATCGAGAACAGCTTTGTGGGCTGGGAACTGGAGGAAGTTTTACTACTTGACATGTCCGTAGATGACGGAGATTCAAAGATCCAAAACCAGCTGAAGAAGCTCCAGAGCCCCGTCATTCTTCTCTACTGCACAAAAGAAGAGGCCAACACCATCTTCGAGGTGGCCCACTCTGTCGGGATCACGGGCTACGGCTACACATGGATAGTGCCCTCGCTGGTAGCTGGAGACACTGTTGTAGTGCCTGCAGAGTTCCCCACAGGTAGGAAATCGGCTATAGCAGGGGCACTCAAATACAAGTCATAGAGGTCCACATGCAAAATTTCCATGGGGTCACAGGTCCAGGAAATAATAATTAAGGTGTAAAAACTCCAGAACTGTATAAACAAAACTTATTTCTGCAATAACCTTTGTTGTGTAATCAAGTCCCTAAACTTGGGCACAAATGTGTGATGGCCAGGCAGACATACTGAGTTTGCTGTGCTTGACTTTTTCACTGTATTCATAGATGAAAATGCTGATCCACTGCCCAGTCGCGTTGTCCAGTTAATTTCACAATTATTCTGCTGATAGCTTGTTATGACGTTTTCAGATGGTTCAGTTTTGTGGTTCTTACCTCCGTACTCTGAGGACAGTTTGGTTCAAAATGGGCATGTTTGGTGCTGTAGTGGCATTTTACCACTTTTCACAATGGCCACATATTTTATTGAAAATTATGCACACTGGTCTTGTGCTTCTCTCAGATAGAATGAGTATTTCTCAGTCTACTCATCCTTAAGTGCACATTTTCACCGTTAACCTCTCTTGTCTTTGCATGGCTAGTTTTAAAGCTGCCATTCCTCTTTTTTTAACCTGGGCTCCGACAGTACCTCTGACAACAAGCTTGCTAAAAGCCCAAAAAATGACAGGTGAGGTGACTATAGGAAACTGAGTCAGAATTAGGAATTAAAATTGGATCCCATTTTTTTCTGACATAATCTCAGCGTGGAAAGATGTTTGCTTGCCTTGAGCTCAAATCCTAAACCCTTTGTAAGTACAACAATTACATTACATGCTGCGTTTGGTTGATGTTTATCCAAAGTGCGTTAAAAGTACCATGAATGCATACATTTTCTACACAGGTGGCCCCAGTCTGAATCATACTGTTCCTTGATCTCGCAGTGCTATTTTCTACAGGATGACTACCCAGCTAGGGAGGTCAGCAGCGGTACTAAACAATCAATTACTAACATATACGTAGCTAGCAATTTACTGTTGTGACATTTGAGAAACTTAAGTACTAGATAATGGTCAATGCTGAAAAGTATTGTAACAGTAGCACACGTAGAGAAGAGTCATAAAGTCAGTGAAATGACTCAGTGATGTCAGGTTCACAGCAATTTTTATCAAAAGTTTGCTAACATTAGCCACCATAAGCTACTAGTTGTATCAGACCAAGTGAGGCTATAGCAGCAAACTCTTTAGTGTTTTAAACTGAGCAATTGTGCGTTTTGTTGCTTAAGAATGCAGCTTTTCATTTGTAAGAGAAAGAATGTGGTCTTTCTTCTTTCAAAAGTTACATTGTCTCACTTTAAGAAAGCAGAAACTTGAGCTTTATGGTCTTGATTTCACAATCTTCATCATCAACTGATGGAGTTAGCTGATGATGAAGATTGTGAAATCAAGAGGCTACTAAGTTGACCTTATTTTGTCAAATTACTATCCCAAGGTCAAGAATGAGCTTTCACACTTGTGAGTCTGGATGGTGGTTGCAATGCTAACAGCACTTACGGCTAGCTTGGAAGCAGCAATGTCATGTTGCTATTCTTGTGGTTGTGCTCTTGCCTTGATCACTTGTGGGGATGTTAGCCTATTGTACAGTAGCCTAATGCTTTTCCTAAAAATCATGCAGTGCTGAAGTGTCTAACTTTGTCCATCATAGGGACCTGGCTAAAATGCTAAAATGTCAGTAACTGCTCATGAAAACAAAGACAAAGGCACCTTTATCCAAGAGGTGGCAATATCCATCTGCTGAGAAGTTATTCTCTCGTCTTACTCTCGGCGTACTTGACACCACAGAAAGAACTCTGAGCCTTTGAAATGTTATTTTCCAGATTTTATTTTCAGTTAGCTATTTAGATTTTTCCTGCAAGACAAAAAACAAGGTGACCTTTCCCAATAAGAAGAGAAGGAGCGTTTCTCCCCTGCTCTCCCCCCACAACACCACTGGAGGTCATTCTAACCTTTGAAGGTCAAGTGTGGAACCAAAGTGACATCTAAGTTGGGGTGCATTAACCACACAACCTGCTCACGCAATCTGTTAGCCACACCTGTCAGACTGCTTCATGTAACTCGACTTTCAGTACTTGCGGGTGGACAGACACTTTTCGAAAGGCCACCTCTCAGTGGGAATCAAACCTGAAGTTGTTAGTGATGTTGCCACCATGAGAACTAATGGAACTTTCCACGACTTCAGTCTATTTTACTCTCTGTAGGATAGTAAACCTTAAAACAAGTAGTATATTTACGCTAGACATATGAGCCTGATAATTTGTTGGTGTTTGGCTTGTTGATTTACAGTGAAGGGGAGATATTACACTGCTGCCTGTCCTCAGCAGTTTCTGGGAAATGGTTGCCAGGCGGAACCTGAGATCGTTGTGCCGTTCAAGCACCGTAACTCAAACTTTTTACCTCTGCTCCCTTATTGGCATCCATGGATGATTTACTCTAAATGGGAGTTAGGAGTGTGTTTGCAGCCTGTGTGTGTGTGTGTGTGTGTGCCTATGAGTGTGTTTTGTGTCTTTCTGTGTGCATTAGTCTGTGAAATGTGCTATTGCTTCATGGTTTAATTTGCATGAGAAAATAATGGGTGAGTGTAATCAAATGGGTTTTGTGTTTGTGATTTTGTGTGTACCTCATGTGGAGGAGGGGCCTGAGTGTTTACTTGTAGGCCATGGTGAACAAAACTACGGTCGTGTGTGTGTGTGTGTGTGTGTGTGTGTGTGTGTGTGTGTGTATCAGTTTATCTGTTCCAAATTGAGGTTCCACTCTATAAAGTTTGATATATCACCATATCAGTTATGTAAATCACACAACAACTTCTCTCTTGATTTATGTTGCCACAGAGATAATTGTGACTGGCTCATGCTCTGCCTGGATGATTACAAAGTGGAGCTGGCGGAGTGGCTGCATTGATGGACACACACAAACCTCTTTCAATTCACATTGAATCATCATGGCATTAATCATATGGGACATAATGACAGATAGTAGGCTAAATGTCATCCACTCATTTAATGTGCCTTTATAGTCACATTCTGGAGGCCTATAGTCTAACATAAACAACAATATGACAGATATTAAGTAGAGTAGATCATCTGTATTGTGTCTTAATTTAAATGAAATAGGTGTCTTGTGTATTTATGGAAATATATTTATTGTAAAATGTGATGTTGCATGGCAGTATGCATAGAAATCATGTTATAGTTTGCATGTTGAATATTAGTCAGTATGCACTATGCAGATGGCTGAGCTTCTGTTGGCAGCACTGCTGCTGCAGGATCCGTGCTTGTCACTGCTGCCCTCTGCCAATAAGATGAACATTATGGTAGGATGTTACTTAACAGCTTCAGCAGTGACGGTCTGTAAAACCTGCACTGAGAGCTGCCTCACCGTCATGATGAGCTGCTAAAGCATCTGAAAGACTCATTCGGTGGTTTTTGGTTGTTATTGCAGATGCATGAGTATCCTGAGAATAGCATTTTTTGCCATGAGAGAGGATGGATTTTAATAGAATTATGGCCTGAATTAACCAGGATGATGAAAGGAACACAGAGCCATAGACACCATGGCGCAGCATGTGACTGATGGTGTGGCGGTGTGTGCTCTGGGTGAATCCAGCAGTTCAGGGTTCAGCAGAAGGTGCACGCAAGCTGTGGGGCAAATTTGCTTACTGGGCACACTTAATAATTTGCACCATGTGTGATGAAGAGCCCCCAATTCTCATGGGTAATTCCACTGATGCCTTCCTTAAGTGGCGCTCTGGGGAACCATCTCTCCTCCCACTCTCCTCCTTCCTTTCCTTCCCTCCTTATTTCATGCTGTTCCCTCGCTTCTCTGTGTTTTCTGTCTCACTATTTCAGCCTCCTCTGACTCTCCTAACTCTCTTCTCCCTTCAGTTTTTTTCTGTTTCTTTTGCTTCTTTATGTTTGTGTCTCTGCTGCTGTCTGACTTTTTCTCTCTGCTCATTCTGTCCCTCTTTTCCCCCTCATTGCTCTCTCTCTCTCTCTCTCTCTCTCTCTGCACTAACAGCTTTTCTCTCTATTCTTCCTGATCAGAGTTACACGCCACTGCTGCACAGACTGTGCTAACGTAACCACCCAATCTGACATCACTGACAATAATTCCAAAAATATCCAGTGATACGGTAGTTCTGCTGTTACGTTCTCCAATCAATTTGCCTGCTTGTGGATACTCTATGCCTGCAGTTGATTTTCTTTGTATATGTGCGTATGTGTGTGCGTGTCTGTGACAGGGAGACAGCCTTTGCCTTCAAACAGAAGCAGTAGCCAGTTTGCAGGCCAGAAAAAGGCTTTACAGCTGCCATAGTGCTGCTCAGCTGTAACACTGCCAGTTGACACGTCTGTGTTGTGACATTTAAACATGTCCTGAGAGATGTATGAACATATACGCAGCAAGATGTAGAAAAGAATACACATGCTGCCAACACACACACACGCATACATCTTCCTATGAAAGAATCTTTCCCATAAAATAATAAAAGTGATGTGTGCAAAAAGGAACAAGCAACGGGAGTGAGTGAGAGTTGAGAAAGTGTCAACAGTGTGTGACATTAGATGTGGTCCTGGAGGGCCGGAGCTGTCAGCGCTGAGGCCCCACGAGGAAGGCAGGTTGCCAGGCCGCCTGTCTATTTCTGCCCGCTGACATGGTAGTGGACTGGCTGACATGTGGTCATACTCTGTCAGATAGATGCAGACCGAATGATGGACAGAGAGAAGGACAGATTAAAAGGCAGACAGAGAGACAGATAGCCAGATAAATTGACTTGAAGGCAGTCCGTGCTTCACTGAGATCTGAGGTCTGACCCGAACCCAGAGGCGTCCAGTGGGTCCCAAACAGAAATTGGCCATCTTCAGAAGTCATAAGGGCACTTGGTGCTGAGAGTTTAGATAAGACAAGGCTTTTGATCTGGAACGTTTCCACATTAAATTGACCATTCACTAAATCCCCAATCCCATTGATGCTACCCCTGTCAAGCTTTAAAGCTTGAACAGAGCAGAGTCCTGTTTCAGCACAGCACATATGCAGTTTACAGTGAGTTTACGGTGACAGATTTACCACTTGAAATTCTCAGTAAGCTTTGATTTCACACGGATGTAAACTAAAGCAGCCTTCTCATTTCTGGCTGATGGCCGTGATTGCCGCTAGCGCGAACAGATGCTAATGAAACTTACTATATAAAAACATACTTTGACAAGCAACCCAGTGGTGAGATTTATGCTTTAATGATTTATGTTTCAACGATTTAACAGTATGCTTCAGTTTTACCAGAGAAATGGTTTGAAGATTAGGAATAAACTATGACTTTGGCAACACTATGTTACACAAGTTTGGCTGGAGTTTCCGGAGTGTAAACTTTCCAAAAACAAATGAAGGGCAGTATAGAGCCGCTATAATTACTCAAAACTCTGATATAATAGCACCTTGGCTCCCACGCAGTAGATGTCCCAGTCCTGAACAGGTATTTTGCTAATGTAACCTATAACCCAACATAATGAAGTTAGCTAATGACATAGTATATTAATAAAGATCCAAGTTCCAAAATGGATCCAAAACAAGTTTGTGAGCCGCGCTCAAGGACAGTCCCACCTGTTAGCTCCAACCTGTTAAAATCCTGACAGCGGTGAACGAGAGAGCTAAATGACTGGTCATTAAAAAGAGATAAACATTGTGCACTAGGCTCAGTGCTGGGCAGTATGCACTGTGTGTCATTAATTAATGGTGACTATTTGTCATGAGTTAATCATATTATCAATAACGGCAGTTTAATATCAATGAAACTCATTATCAAAATGTCAGCTGTGTTTTAATAGATGCATAATAGCCTACATTTCATAGTAAATTGACTCTTCTCATAGCGTTTCACTGCGTTTTTCTTTTTTTTTCTTTTAGATTGATAATATATCAACAATGAATGGAAAAAAACACATTGATAAAATGAGTCAGGTCCGTGCAGATAAATCATGTCATTTGTGATTAGCTGACTTTCACTAGGCTGCTCACATATGTGAGTTTGTGTGAATCTAAGCGGGGGGGAACATCCTCAGCCAGACTTCCCTGGATAAATAAAGGTAAAAGAAATGCCAAACGCGTAATGTCCTCACCCTTGGGAATACTTGGGAATACTAAATATCCATGTATCGTCCATCTTCTCTCTACTCACTCCGTGATAATCAACAGGAGAGAGGGACAGTGGGGTGGAGGAAGGACGGGCATCCTGGCAAACAGCTGAATGGGCTGATGGATGACTGGAAGGGCACCGGGAGTGATGGGGCAGGGAGACACACACACAGAGAGAGAGAGAGAGACCTACAAATGAATGTTCACAAACAGACAGATTATCAAAAGAGAACAGGACTCCGGCAGACAGAAGGACAGATAAACAGGCGTACAGACAGTGCAAAGGCCAACAAACGGAGACAGACAGTGCTTTAGACAGACAGATGGACAAACACAGCAAGGTGATAGACGCTTACTCAGGCAGGATGGGAGTGCTATTCATCTGCTCTCTGAGTCATCACGTAGTGTGTGCTCCATCTCTTGGAGTGTGTTCAAAACATATACACTCTGTATACCCTAACAGAGTTATCCCTGTCTCTCCCCGCTTTAGTTTTCTCCATCTGTCTGTCTCTACTTTGTCTCTCTGTCTCTTCACTTTTCTCCATATAACCCAGTTCACCTCTCTCATTTTCATGCCTTATTTACCTTAGATTCCTGAATCCTCACCCCCCTACCTCTCTATTTTTACTAATCCCTCTGTCCTCTTCTATCTCACCGTCCTTTTACGCTGTCTTTCTGTTTTCCCAGACCTCCTCTGATCCTTCTCTATCTCCTCTCCTGGCTTTGTCCACCCAGGTCTGCTCTCCGTGTCCTATGACGAGTGGGACTACGGCCTAGAGGCCCGTGTCCGCGACGGCGTGGCGATCATCACTATGGCAACCTCCACCATGATGATGGACCGCGGACCTCACACCCTGCTGAAGTCTGAGTGCCACGGAGCTCCTGACAAGAAGACTCCCATCTCAGGCAACCCCAACGAAGTGCTCAGGTCAGTGAAGACGGAGGCTGGATTGTGTGGTTTACAGTTAACCTGAGAGCAGTTTGGACCTGTTACGAAGACAACATGTCCAAGCTGTGTTATTTACACATTGCAGTGGCTTTTTAATTAGTTTAATAATTTGGTTAAAGGAATAGTTTAGACATTTAGGGAAACAAGCTTATTGGCTTTCTAGCGGAGCGTTAGATGAGAAGATTGATACCTCTCTCATATTTGTCTGATAAAGCTACAGCTAGCAGCTGGTTAGCTTAGCTTAGCACAAAGGCTAGTAACGGGAAAACAGCTAGCTTAGCTCTGTCCAAAGGTAGGCCTAGCAGCACATCATATGTAACAGACCAATATGAGAGTGGGATCAATCTTGTTGACCACCTGATCACAAATACGTGTTAAATACACTATGATCACATGATTGATGAATTTCCAAGTGTATGAGTTTTCGAGTGCTTTTTGGTATACTGAAGCCAACAAAGGAGATGTCGGTTTTGTTCTCTAAATTAGAGAAAGAAGAAATTCATGAGAAAATGTGTCTTTTTTTAGAAGCCTGTTAAATGGGACCTTCAATACGTTAATGAAGACTTTAAAGCAGAATTGGGACAAAGCTAATTGCGACATCTTGGTATATTTGTATATTTAACATATTAGAGAATTGGTAGTGGTACTGTGTTGTTTGTGTTCTTTAAAATTTAAACTGCATTTCAACGTTCAACTTCCTGTTGACTTGTCCGTACTCTCCCTCTATCAGATTTTAATTCATTACAGTATCTGTAATTGTGAGAAAGTCTGAGTGCACTGCAGAAATAATGTTCTTTTTCCTGCTTTGTGTGCAGTGAAACAAGCTCACTTTTTGCCCTTAAGCAATCCCACACATATCCCATGAAAACTAGCTCTATAGTGTGCAATGTATAATACAGTATAGAGGCCACGCGTCTCAGCAGTGGTCTCATTTGTTTACAGTCATTTATTTACAATTACTGTAATGTCACCAAATTAATGTGGCAATGATTTATGGATGCTAAAATGCTACACGCAGCAGCTTTAAAAAGTGCACAGGTTCAGGTGGTGCAACGTCAACACGAGCATCCTGGCATAGATCAGCACAACCACGGATGCAGCAGATGCTGGCACACAAACGCAAACACACACACACACACCCACACACACACACACATGCACCTTCATCCCCTGCAAACTGTGATCATCCTCCCCCCATGTAATAATACCCTACACACACACAAACGCC
This sequence comes from Macquaria ambigua, assembly GCA_008360985.2. NCBI lineage: Eukaryota > Metazoa > Chordata > Actinopteri > Centrarchiformes > Percichthyidae > Macquaria > Macquaria ambigua. The sequence continues at coordinate 19,029 of VMKM01003703.1, read as the reverse complement.
CCCTTCACATGCCCCTTCCTCAGGAAAATCCAACCCCTCCCTCTCAGCTGTCCGTCTCAGCAGCAGGCCTTTTGAACTGGTTGTGAAGCGCAGCGTTCGGCGGCACTTTGCTCTGCGCGCTGCCTAATTGGTCCCAATGGCGTTTCAGTCGACGAACACTAGCCCCTGTCATGCTGTGCTCCAGAGCTCAGCACAGTATTATATTCAGGGGCAGTCTCACCCCTCCGCCACTCTGCATGTCTGCTGCAGCTGATGTGTGTGTGGGTATGTATGTTTTCATTGTGCTTAAGAGAGACAGACTTGTCAGTGAAGGCCAAATGTGTGTATGTGTGTGTGTGTGTGTGTATAGGTATTGTAAAGTAGTTTGGTTGCTGTTGTAGTTTCCCACTCATGATTTGGGGAGCTTTGAAAAGCAGCAGACTCACAAACTGAAATACTTATTGAACCCTCTTGCGCTGACTCACATGTATTCAGACGGACAATAAGACAAAAGCAGTCTCTTTCTGCTTTCTCCCACAATTTCACTGCTGATTACAATCACATTCATCCAGAAATACTAGTTTTCACAAAGACACGTTCACACTCGTACAGCAGCAGGAGAGCTTACCGTAGAAACACATGCTCACCTCTTTGGATTGCACTGTGAATGAGCGATGTGGATGATTTTTTCCACTCGTGCTCCAAGCTTAACGGCATCCTGCACTAAGGCAGCAAAGCTTTGTTGTCCGTTCCAACAAACTCTTTAGATGTCATTTCAACCCCTGTGTGCTTGTTCGCTCCTTTCTGAAGCTTTGCATTTGTTTTACCACTGCTTACTGCTTTGAGATAACAGTGGAGTTTATGGCAGCTGCTGCTGCCCCAGAATACAATTCCCCTGTTCTGTTCCTGTGTGCCTCGCTGTACACTGCTCTGTTCTTCTCAACTCTACTGTGGTCTTTTCTGCCGTGTCCTGTGCTGCTCTCTACTCTGCTCAGCTCCCTCTTAACTCCGTCATGTTCTTCTCTGTCCTCTCTTGCCCTGTAGTCTTCTCCTTTGTTCTGCCCTGGTCTGCTTTTATACATCTGCTCTCCTCTCCTCTGCATTGTTCCACTTTATTCCATTTTTATTCTCTTCTGTCGAGCGCTGCTCTGCTTTGTTTCATCTGCTCACACCTTCCTCTCCTCTCCTCTCCTCCCCTCTTTCCTTTCCTCTCCTCTCCTATCTCCTCTCCTCTCTCCTCGCCTATCTCCTCTACTCTCTCCTCTCTCCTCTCCTCTCCTCTCTTCTCCTCCTCTCCTCTCTCTTCTCCTCTCCTCTCCTCTCCTATCTCCTCTCCTTTCTCCTCTCCTCTTTCCTCTCCTCTCCTCTACTCTCCTCTCTCCTCCTCTCTCCTCTCTCCTCTCCTCTCCTCTCTCCTCTCTTCTCCTCCTCTCCTCTCTCTCCTTTCCTCTCCTCCTCTCTCCTCTGCTCCTCCCCAGCCATCGTCTACTCTCCAGACCTGCAGCTTTATAATCAACTTAGCTGTGTTGTTGATTAGATCAGTTGCAAGTGCTGCTAAGATCCTTTGCCCCTCGCTGCCTTAACTAAATTTGTTTGGTGATAACCTTTGTCTTCAAGTGTTCAATCAAGAGATTAGCATTTGGCCTACAGTCTATATACTAGAAACTGAATGAATGGCTGGTTGCTTGGTTGGCTGGATGGGTGCCCTGCCGTCTGGTTGGTTCACTACTAAGTGAATCAATGGATGAATAGATGAAAGATGGGTGGAAAGGGAAGGGAAGCAACTCAATCAAAAGGCTCTTTTGTAGGGCAGGAAAACCTTATATTTAACGACACTCCCCAGTGAATTCAAACATCATTTGGAAATTTCCTTACAGACCTTTACAGCAAATCATTAATAAATCAGCTAACGTCACAATTAATTCTTAGCAGTGTGCTAAGCTCGAAAACAAAGCCTCAATCTCTAAAGCTCAGTTTTACCGTGAGATATTAGTCCATGAAAATCAATGAACCTGGCAACTGGAAGTCAGACTAATCTTAAAACTATGTGGATTGGTTTAGAGCAGTGGTTCCCAACCTTTTTTTTTTTGTCAGACGTACACCCACAGCCCTGTTAGATGAGGAGGACCCCTTTATCAACCCTACTAGTCATGTTCCAAATGTGTTAATTTGAAGTAATTTCAAACTGCATATTATTTAACTATTAATCATATAAAAGTGGATATAAAAGCTGGACGTTCCAACCTTTTATCCATTACTAGCTAATTATTTCAACTCCTGTGCTTGCTTGCTAACGAGTTTTCACGTGCTCTTAATTGCATTAACACTTCAGATATCTAAATCAATGTGTGGATGTGTTCTTTTAATCAAATCATAAATTCTGTTATTTCAAATCAGTTGAGCTACTCTACAATCTTTCCACGTGTAACCCCTGGCAACAGCAGAAGTTCCCCTGGTTGGGAATCGCTGGTTTTGAGGATGACGTGACTTTCCGCCTCTCCAAAAATCCCCAACTCTTGAAGAACAACTATTTAGCTGTAGAGTGAGCATGACTCAGGAAGTGCTTGGCCTATTTCTCGCTTCAGATTTATTCCAAGACAGATTTTTGTTTTTTGTAAAATTGTCAGCCGCGGCTGTTTGAAAACTTGAAGTTGAAAATTCCGATGGAAAATCTGAAGTAGCGCAGCAAGTGGTGGAGGAATAAATACGGCCATTTAATACAGCCTGGTGAAATGCTGCATGTTATGAGCAAGTGTATACGTGCCAAACCACACCGAACAAAGCAAAATGTGTGCGACAGCTTCAGGACTCAGCTGTGTATCCCAGTCTGATATTTAATTCTGGTAGGGACTGTGACTATTGGAGATGATCACACATCACTTAGTAGTTTCGATCACACGTCTCGTGTTTTTCAAGCTTGTAGATTACAAACGGGTTAGGGCAGTAAGGCATGCATGGAAATATGTAAATAATATCTAGTTCACATTGCAGTCTGCTGCTGAGTGATGAAGAATTGCTGTACGGTCACGGCCACTTTACAGGCCATACATTATGCCGATCCCTCTCTGCTAAGCATTTCCTTGTCCAGCCCTCAGAGTACCACAAGAGAAGGACACGTCACTCCGCTAAGTAAATTAAGTCCACTGTAGCCAGCACTGTGACATTCCAGCTAATGCAACAGTATGAGCCTGACAAATGAAGATAGCAGAAAGAGGAAGAAGAGAGCGAAGCACAGAGAGCAAAAAGACACAGCGAGGGAGAGATAGGACGGGAGGCCGCTGCCGAGCAATACACAACAGTGTGAGAATCATGAGTTTGACAACAGTGGCCCTGACTTTGCCAGGCGTGGACAGGTTCCAAATGAGCTTGGAGTTGGAAAGGTGTCAAGTGCTTTTAAGCTCTGTGGACATTTCTGAACTTCTGTGGCCCCAGCGAGGCTTTCAGTGGAGTGTTTGTGTGTTTGTGTGTTTGCATGAGTGTGTGTCTGTGTGTGCAGTACACTCTGAAGCAGCATTTTGACCCTATTGAGCTGAGGGATGAGTGTGTGCGCCGGCTCGATGGACAGTGTGTCCACCTGGATGTGTGTGTGTGTGTGTGTGTGTGTGTGTGTGTGTTGGTGTGTGCTTCCAGCTATTTCAGACTGAGTCTATAAAGGCCAGTTGAGTGTGTGTTTACGGGGCAGGCCAGTGGGAGGCGTTAAAATGGTACCTGTTTGTGATGGGGCTTGATTGGAACTAGGTCAGGATGCTCCTGCTCTCTCTCCCTTCTCTTCATTTTTATCGCTGTCTTTCTTTCTCCTCCTAAACCTTTTCATCTGTCGCTCTCACTAAATCTCTTTTTTTCCCTCTAGCAGGTTTTTTCAGTTCCCTACTTTTCTGTAGTTTTATTTAATCCCACATAATCATTGCCTCTCCCTCTATTTTTATTACATTATTTTCTCTCTTTTTCTGCCCTTTACTGCTTCTTTGTTCCCCCTAATTCCTTCTTCTGTGGGTTATTATAATTTTTGGTTCTTGGAGGTAAGTTTGTCTTTTAAGGCTTTTGAAGTTTTATTAAAATATGCTCAGAAATTTGAAAAACGAAGAATATTATTGCCTCAAGTGTTTTATCAATTATCTCTGAAATATAGAGAATCCACTCTGTCCAAGGGCTACAATTTCAAATTAATTTCATTATGGACTGTTTGAATTAAGTGCTGTCTATCATTTGTCAAAAATGAATCAAATCAAAGCCACATATCTAGTGCCATTTGCTTGCTTGATGTTCCCAGTCCTCCCCTCCTTTTTATATCTCTGTTCCTGTCTTGTCATCTCTCTTCCCATTATCACAATTTAATACACTGTTTACACATTCAGTTCCCATGTCTGAACACACACATGGATACCACTAGATGCACACTGCACACACAACAAATTCTCACCTCCCCCCATATTCACATTGTGTACCCCGAGTGTTCATGCAATAAAGCTTCAGCATTTCTGTCTGCCACAGTGCCATATGGGGCATGTTATCATTCTCCATATAGATTCCTCCTCTACAAATCCAATAAGTACATTGCACCACAGTAATTGCTAAGGAGTGTAATTCATGACTAATTCATGTCAGGGTTAATTTATTAAAACTGACTTATCAATATTTCACACAACTCCTCCATTATTCACACCAGAACATGCGCTAAAACGTATCATGGAGTTAGCATGGCAAGTGTTTGTCTGTTTGTGTGTGTGTGTGTGTGTGTGTGTGTGTATGTGTGTGTGTCTGGCACTGAGTTGTTCTGATTTACAATGGTGAGATTTTCTTCAAATACAAAAAAGACTAGAAAGGAACAATTCACTGAAATGTCAGCCAAAATGTGCGTCAGGTAAGGAAGGGGGTGTCGTTACTGTAGGTTGGATTGGAGCACTGCCTGTTGGAGTCCGGTCAGTGTCACTCGCTTCGCTAGGTGGAGACAGCTGCTGCTGCTGTTTGAATCTTAATTCACCTGCTGTACAGTACAGCTGAGATACTCTCCTCTAGCTTGAGCTGTAAACTGACAGGTTCAACAGGATATCAAAACAAGGGGTTTAGTGGGTGGCTGGATGTGTGTCTGTTTATGGTATTCACACAGAGTATATACTGTATATAGTAGTACATATAATAAGTAAATTTAGTAGTAAATTTAGAAAATAGAGGGAGGGGGTTAGAGAATAGGTTTGTGTTCACATGTTTATTTGTGTCTTTGGCATGTCAAGGTAGGCAGTGAAGGTGACTGTCTGTCATCCAGCTTTAAGCAAGACACTTAACTCCCAGCCGCCCCGGTGGGCCCGCTCACTGGCCCGTAAGAGGTCTGACTGGGCAGCTTCCAGATGTGGATGTACTGTACATACGCCTGTGAATGTGAAAAAAAAAGAGCATGAATGCTGAGGAGACGCTCACTGCATGAGTGTGTGTAGGCACATGTGTGTCCAGTTGTAATGGTGGTGATACAGGAAGTTCAGAGGAGGTGACAGAAAGCGGATATGGTCACATGGACGGAGCGCAAAGTGGGAGTAGCTTCCTGTAAACACAGTGTGACGGGAGAAGAGGGACGAGCGCGTTACAGTCTAGTAGTAATGTGTCCCATCCCCTCCCTATTTTTCTTTGAATCCCACCTCACTCTCTCTCTCTCTCTCTCTCTCTCTGTCTCTTTCCCTCCCACCCTCTGCGAGATTACCGTTACCATAGTAACACAGGAGATTGGCTTGGAAGTCACAGTGGTTGTGGGTGCCATGGCAACACACATATGCTTGTGTTTCGCTCTGTTACTGCTGTCAACGTGTGTAAAATGCACACACACAGCCTCACGTAGACACACACAAAGACCCCACATTGTTGCATGTAACAATGGCTTTCTCGGTAAAGATTAAAGGGGGCACAGCGTCAAGTCATTTTGTAAATGGCTTATGATTTATGCAGCAGATTCTGTGCACTTTGTATCAGTGCCAAGGCTCTACAGGATGGGGCGGTTAGCTGGACACATGGGGCTGCATGAGATGGTATGATGCTGGATGATTCTGCACATCACAGCCCATTTGAAATATCAATATTTAATACAGGAAATAGAATAAGCAAGCCGGCATTGGAGTAATTGCTGGGTTATTACATAAGTCACTCCGTTCTGTACATATAGATAGATACATAGAAACAAAGAAAAACGGCTTCCTTCAGGCTTAAGCTTCTTGATCAGCTGTGATCTGTTCCAGCTAAAATGTCAGACAGGGTTAAAGTTGAAACAGTCTGAACTTTGAGTGCAGCAGTGCGGCGTTGTGTAATGTTAAGGTACAGCTTCATCGCTCTCTCCTGAGGAAAACGATCAAGACAGACTTATTCTGCTGGTGATCATGTGTCCTGATACATGTCCCAGTCCGGTGTTTACAGACCCCATGAGCAGTCACACACACACAAACCTTCTTTTGTCATTTATATATTCATCTACATATATATATATATATATATATGGCTTGCACAGTTTTGAGGCAGAATGTTTCCATGGAAACAGTCGGAGAGAGAGAGAGTAAAGGGTGAGAGTGAAAGAGTTAAGAGATTCTGTGTGTGTGTGTGTGTGTGTGTGTGTGTGTGTGTGGGATGAGAGTGAAGTGATTTGAGTTCACCTGACTTAAACATTCCTGTTCTCATATACACACACTTACACACTCCCACGCACATTCACCATAATCACTGCAAGAGAATACGGTGTTGCGTGTGTGTGTGTGTGTTTGTAGGTGTGCGTGTGTGTGTTTGTTGTATTTAGTTGAAGGGAGGTGAAATGATTTCACCTGACAGAAACAATGCTGCTTTCTCTCTTCTCCTTCTCCGCCACACAAACACACCGACTGAAGCAGACACACAAAGCCAGACGCAAACACACATACACACACACCAACGCACAGTGATCTGACAAGCTGCTGTTGGTGTGTTATATAGCCACACAGCCACAAACTGCATTTTTATGCCTCCTTTCTTTGTCCCTCTCCCCAGAGCTCGCTTTATGATTTGTCAATGGGGCACAACAAGACTTAGTGTAAAAATTGGTCAATTTATCTTTTAGGTGATATAACCATACTTTCAAGTATTTTTCATCTAGTCACCCATGTGTCCGGGTGGAACATTTGTTCTGGTGCTCCATGCTACCTGAGTGATAATTAAGGCACAGTGTAAGACTTGTGCCTTTAGCTAAATTTTTAATTTGTAGTTGATTTTGAAAAATGTAGTTTGTATTTGCTTATTTAAAGTGCAATTCCAATAAAATAAAATAAAAACTCAAAATGACATGGATATACAAACCCGATTACTGGGATTAAGGAATGATTTCAAGTTCAATATTTAGGTGACATTTGAGCTCCTTAATTGCAGATTACAGTTTTTTTGTTAACATGATGATGTGATGATGATGAGGATGGATAGGTTTAGTGTTTTTGTTTTTATCACTTCCTTGATAAGTAGGTAGTCAGTCATGCAGAAATCTCCATCCAGGCAGGGAAACAGAGAGCAGTTAGCTTAGCTTAGCTTAGCATAGCTTAGCACAAGACTGGAAACAGGGGGAGACAGCTAGCCTGGCTCTGTCCAATGGTAAAAAAAAAAAAATCACCTACTAGCGCTTCTAAAGCTCAGTAATTAACATATTATATCTCGTTTGTTTAATCTGTACAAAAACCAAAGCTTCAAAACGACGATTTGTCATTTTACAAGTGGCTGTGTACTATTTCTTGGCCTGGACTAATAACTTCCTGGAATTTCCGCTGGTTGCCTGGCAACTGCTCCCAGCCAAGAAGAAGTCCAGCGCATGCCAATTGGGGTTTTTACACTTCAGTTTTTAAACAAAAAAGATATAACATGTTAATCAGTGAGCTTTAGAGGTGCTGGTAGGTGGATTTTGTTACCTTTTGACAGAGCCAGGCTAGCTGTTCCCCCCTGTTTCTAGTGTTTGTGCTAAAATAAGCTAAGCTAAGAGGCTGCTGGATGTAGCTTCATATTTAGTGTACAGATAAAGTATGAAGAATCAAGAATCAATCTTTTCATCTAACTCTCCACCAAAAAGCAAACAAGTGTATTTCCCAAATTGTCGACATATTCCTTTAAGGTCACGTCAATAAGGGTGAACACACTGAACCTGGGATGATTGGAGATAATTTGGGATAATTAGCTGAAACTAATTTTCCTCAGTCCCGTCTTGAAATCATCATTTCTGTTTTGCGCAAATGTCTGTCTGCAACTGAAGATTAATGTATATCCATCTATTTATGAAAAACCTGCTTAAACATTGGCTGATAGCTATTTCCTGGCAGATGATGAATCTGTTTAATGTCATTGGGTTTGCCTGAAAAGATAAAATGCTTAAGAAATAAATTGACATACAATGAAACTTTAATGTTTGGGAAATTGAGTCATCAAACAAGACATGATATAGATATACAGAGCAAATAAAACATTTGAGAGCTGCCACTGACAAAGATATTTTTCAGGAAGTGATATATGCCTCAGTGAGTCTCTTTCTCCGTCTCTCTCCTCAATGTTTCCCTCTGCAGGTACCTGATGAATGTGACGTTTGAGGGGCGTAATCTGTCGTTCAGCGAGGATGGATACCAGATGCACCCCAAGCTGGTCATCATTCTGCTCAACAAGGAGAGGCAGTGGGACAGGGTGAGAGAGAGACGGGAGAGAAAAGGAGAGAGTGTGTCCATGTGTGTGGTTGTGTGTGTGCATCTATATTCATGTTGCTGGTAAAAACGGTCAGAAAACGACCATGCCTATGATGTGTAAACTGTTAAAATAAATAAAAGACAGGGTAGCAATGCCAGTGAGTTCCTGTATCCTGTAAGTGCAGTACCTGATTGGTCCATGAGTATCTGTCTTTCTATCTCATCTCTTATCATCTGATTTTCACTTTTTAAGCATTTCGAGCCTTAAGCTTTATAGGCGCTACTCTGATTAGATATTATCAACTCGGCGAAGGTGCCTTTGAGCAATACAGCGCAGCACAGGCTCCAGAGTGGTGATGTAGTAGGAATGCTTGTCTGCATCTGTTCATTTTAAAAGTTTGGTATAAGCTAATACATACAACCCATCATTCATCTAGTATTTTTACAACATCATCCTTCAGTTTGCCTGTGCTGTGCTCAGAGCCTGTCTGCCAACAGTGATTTGTTTTTTCACTCATTTTTATGGAAAAGTGTCTCAGACATTGCGAGAAAGACAGAACTTGTGGTTGGATTTGCTTAAATTTCCACCATGTGACTTTCATAAAACTGCATATACGCCATATACGACAAGGGGCGATGCAGTTAAAAGAGAATTTGTAGTCCAGTGAGACTGTGACGAGTTATTGTTGTAGGACCCCAGGTCAAGATAGTAGCTGATCCACGAGGGGGCCTCATTTATCAAAGCATGTTTAAAACTGGTTCTAAATGTTTGCTTAGGAACTGTCCGTACAAACAAGAAAGTTAATAGTACCAAACATGCGTACTCGCACCTTCATGCAAACAACAGTGACAAATCTCACCTTTTCTACATCCATCTGCTTGTGCACGTGCAGGCTCATTAATATACAGAAATGCTCCCAGAATTCCAAATATGGTCAACCACATCTATTTGAAAGTCCCGGTGACCTTAATGTAGAGTTACTTGTTGTGGAAAAAAGTAGCGACCGAGAAAGATAAAGATGAAAAACATCACAGGCAGTGAAGATGAGATACTGTATCGTCCTGGGAGTAGGTGTGGTAAAGCTTCCCAGCATGCACCGGGCCAACAGACTTAGGGACATAAATCTCATTGTATGTGCGTTCCTGCATCATTTTATTGTATTTTACATTGTGTTCTACAACATTTCTACAGTTTCTACACTTCATTTGTTGTCATGCAATTTGTTATTATGAGCGAAAGCGTTTAGGCTGCGAGTGATGTGGTGTGCTCAAGATCTCCCTAACATGCTGAGAGCTGGACTAAGCTTAAATATTGTCGGGGTGGATTAATGTGTGATTGTAACTTTTAGTTTTTTTTCTTTGAATGTGTAAGCTAAGATCACCACACTACTAACTGAAATTCTGACAAACCAAACTTTGACACTTCCACAAGTAGCTTGTCCAAAGATAAAATAATACAAATGAATAGACATTGGGATAATTTCACCCAGAATTGAAATTAAAAGGGAAAATGTAAAATTAAAAGAGAAAATGACAAATAAATTATAACTTTAGTACTCAGAATAATGAGGCCATAATTAAATGTTTAAAAAAAGGAAACTAAAGATGGAAAATGGATATTGAAATGACAAACTGATATACAATTTTACAATCTCAACAAAATGTTTTCTCTTTCGATTTTAATTCTGAGCTAAATTATCCTCCATACAGACACATTAACAGTTAATTATTAATGCAGATTGATTACAATCAAATGTCATTAACGGATCCTCTGGATCTCTTATATGGAGCTACAGGTGCTCAGTAATGCATGACTAAAGAAACAAGACAAAGTAGAGGCATTAATGGCATATATTAATTCTGACAGATGATTACCTTGTTTTCCAAATGAAAAAAGTATACATCCTCAGGAACGATAGTTTACAATAGTTTACAGTCTATCCAATATGCTCACATGGTCGACAGTAAAGTTGGTTGTGTGTCTGTAATTTAGGAATGAGTTTACCTGCGATTACACCTGTGTACCACAAGGGGTTTGTTGGTATGGTTCTAAATGTACTAAATGTTCTCAAGCAAAAGAAAGATATTGATGAATCGGATTCGTATGCATACAAATAAGCATATGCATGGTTGAAGTACAAAACTGTGCCCCACCCAGGCCTTTGAACTGGAGAGGGTGAAAGTTCAGCTATAAAACACACTGTACTGGGCGTCTTCCCCATGCGAATGTGTGACTTAATGAATCAAAATCAAACTTCAGTCAAACTTTCTATGTCCTCAGTCAGCTTTCTCTGAAGGTTAAAACACTCTATTGTACAGATGGAGACAGAGATATAAATTCTCTAAGTGGTGGTGGAAGTGAAGGTGGTAGACCAGACAACAACCCTGAGTCATACTCCGAACCAACAACCTTAAATGAACTTGATGCTCCTCGCCACCTGCAAAGGCACCAGCATGCATCTGTGCTTCCTGATGCTCACCCTCCATTGTATCTGTGTCCTGCAGTCTGACTCCTTTGACTCTCCCTGTTCTTTATTCTCAGTGTTTCTCTCTTTCTTCTGCTTCTCTAATCTATATTCTGTCCTCTGATCAGAGAACAAGGTGAAACGCTCCCCTCCTGTCTCCCCTGTCTCTCTCCTCTCTCTCTTTCTCCCCTTGGAGCCTGCACCACCCCTTCTCTTCGCTCCCCCTCCTCCACCTCCTCCTGCTCCCTTACTCATGTTTAATTCTTAGCTTGACTTCCAGCTGAACCACTTTTCGTGGATCCTAATGAGTTCCAGCTCCTACAACCATCCTTCCGCAGCACCTTTGAAGTAGTGTGGAGACTCTGTAGTGTCCGGTCCAGTTTACTGATTTTAACCCCTTTCTCTCCACCCCCCCCTGCCCCACCCCTTCTCTCTTTGCCTCCACCCCTGTCTATCTCTTATCACTTACTCCCGCTCACTCTTTTTTTTGTCCAGATAGAAGAAGGCTGCATTGTACCCCAGAGATACACAGCCTTAGCTTGTCCTCTCCAGGCAGCCTTGGCAAGTTTGTGTTCCCTGGAGTGCAATAAGTGTGTGGGTGTGTGTGTGTGTGTGTGTGTGTGTGTGTGTGTGTGTGTGTGTGTACATTTACATATTTAACGAGTGTGCAAACCTGACTTTACACACTTGCGCCTCAGCTCCCTGTCCTACCCTCTCTCCCATTTCAGTGTGTCCAATTAGCTGATGATCCATTTCCAGCCACATCTTTCCCTCAATGAAAGTGGCCTACTGGGCACTTCTAGAGCAAAGGGCACAGGCAGAGTCTCCAGGTATGGTTTCATGTGACCGACATCTGGGGGAAATTGACTAATTGATGATGCTTATTCAGTGGAGTAGAGCCACAAGGGCTGGAGGGCCCTCCAGACCTACAGCTGGACACTCCTCTACAGAAGAGCCAGCATTTTGCATCTGAATGAGCTCCATCTCCGGCTTTCTATCTCTGTCGCGCACACACACGCACTCACTTGACTATTTTGCGTCCAACTATAGTTCAGGCTCTCTGCAAATTGCAAATTTAGCTGTTTCTCATATCTCTCTTTTTCTTCATTTAATCACTCCATCCACTTCTCTGTCTCACTGTTTCTCTCCCCACCCTCAGCTCTTGATCTGAATTCTGCTCTTTTCCCCCGTTTCAGTCTCGTCCTTCACGTTAACCTTGTTCTCATTTTCTACTCTGGATCCCAGTCCTCTCCTCTCCTCTCCTCTCCTCTCCTCTCCTCTCCTCTCCTCTCCTCATCTCCTCTCACTAACTTTGTCCGTCGCCGTATTTCACTTATATATTTTATTATCCGTCATAAATTTCCCCTGTTCATTTGTTACCTTATCGTCTTTTTATTGACAGATGGACTAATTACAACTGAACCCTGAAAACAGAAAATGAGGCAATAAAACCTGAATCAGAGTGAGATGTTTTTGCACAACAAGCATTTAAACTCTACATTGCTTTTCGGTGGTGTGTTTCAACTGTGACTAACTGTTTGCAAGAGCAGAGCTGCAGTTATTTTTGATGGACTGGACTCATTACAGCGTGGCATTTAATCTGAATTCATTTTTGAATTTGATTCCTGCCCACTGATTCATTTCATGCATGTATTTTACTGTTACACTTATGAGTATTGAGTTGATGAGCAACTCGTCCAGACTGACTCACAAAATAACTCAAATCTAAGACTATGAGTCTCCGTGATTAACTTGCTGGTAAAAAATCAAGAATGCTGTCTATACTGTCTGTGTATGAGATTTTTAAGGCAGTCTGTGTCTTTTGTTTGCTGTATGTCTCTACAGGTGGGTAAATGGGAGAATGGTTCCCTGTCCATGAAGTACCATGTGTGGCCTCGCTATGAACTATATGGGGGGGCAGCAACCAGGGAGGATGACCACCTGTCCATCGTGACATTGGAGGAGGCTCCATTCGTCATTGTGGAAGACGTGGATCCGCTTAGCGGGACCTGTATGAGGAACACTGTACCCTGCCGGAAACAGATCAAAACACTGTGAGACTCCAAGCTCAGATATTCCAAATCAGTGTCAGAATAAATGTCTGAAGTGTGATGTGTGAAGAAAACGAATTTCTGTTCAGTAAATGATTAGATTATTGTGAAAATGTAACTCAGCACACATAGAGACTGTTTTTTTTCTGTCTATCTGCCACAGTAGCTCGCACATCTACCTACTGCAGAAACTGACCAAAGCAGAAATGAAAAGAAAAACCTGGCAACTGCCTAAATTTCGCTTGTGAATGATGCTAATTTCCCACAGCAGCTGTACAGAGCCGGAGGTAGAATCAGTTCACACTTCATCGGTGTGAGAGTGACAGTGCCAGACACGCCAAATCACGATTGCAATTCACAATCCATGCCAATTCAGACAGAAGTACACATTTGATTGAATAATCATCTGTTTGTCTGTCTACGCAGTAATCAGACGAAGGAGTCAGGCATCTACATAAAGCGTTGCTGTAAGGGTTTCTGCATTGACATCCTGAAGAAGATTGCCAAGCAGGTGAAGTTCACCTACGACCTTTACCTGGTCACTAATGGCAAACATGGCAAGAAGATCAACGGAACGTGGAATGGCATGGTGGGAGAGGTGAGGAGATAGCTCGTGTTTGTCTTTCCATTGCTACGTCTACGTCTACGTCTACGTCTACGTCTACGTCTCTTGCTTTTATTTTTGCAGCCCACTCTGTCAGTAATTGTGTGCAATGTATTTGTCAGATGCAACAAGAAGAACACTCAGGCACAAAAGGGCCAAACCTGAAAGCCTATCCACTAAATGTTCAGTCGGTGGAAAGCTGCCAGATTTTGCAGGTCAACAAGTAAAGCCCCTTTGTGCCCGTCATGTGTAAATTATATGATATCTCATTTGGAGTTTGTTGGCAAAGCTTGCAAATGAAGATTGCACCTAATTCACACTTTGCAACAGCATCTTATCATTACTGATGTTACTGCTGTTGAAAAGGTGGTGTTAAGACATTTGGGCTATCAGAGTGAAGGCGTGCATTGCAGAAAGACATATTTGGCAACAAGTCAGGCAGGGAAAGGAGAATGAGTTCTTTCCATCTGTTTCAGGTCTGAACAGAAAACGCTCCGATTATAAAACAGGCTTTGGTGCACAGAGGAGTCGGCCCCGGTGCAGAAGTGTCTGTAAATAATTACACAAACAGTTTGGAAAAATATAAAATTACTCCCAACAAAAAAGTATGTGAACGACAGAAAGACTTTTTCCTACAGACAGTGTAAAAAAAAGTGTTTCCCCATACTTCCACACAGTGAGTAATGTATGGTAGTATAAGTGAGCAATGGATAAGTGTTAATTTTATTAAAAATGTATTTATGCTTTGACGTAATTTATGTGGTTGCCAACATAATTTATGATATATTATCCCTTCCAAAAATTTGATTTCAGACACCCTTTCAATTTCAATGTCACTTAACATGAGTTTACTTGCAAATTTGTTACACGATTGCAAAAGATGATGAATTTAGTCGTACTTAAATTCAGAGGTAGTTTGTTAAAATCCAACCAACACTTTAGAAGCTCCAATTCTTTTTTCACACTATCCAAAAGCTTCAAATTCTTACCACTACAGAATAAATTATCATCTGCAAATAAAATACATTTTAACTCTTGCAGCTGAAGTGCACATTTGAGTTTAGAATTAGGTACCTATGTGCTTGGACACCACAAATAAGACAATGCTAAGTGCTCATTGCCACAAAATAATGTTTAAATTGCCATCACCATGCAGTCGCTGTGATTCTGTTTTTTGGTAATGTTTGATTAAACCTGCCAAGAGTTTATCACATGAAGATGCTTGGAATTACTGCCAAGGTGTAGGTGAAGAAAAGATCAAAGGGGAGACAGAGTTACAGTCTGTGTTCACCACAGAACTGAGCTATATTTAGCTTCCATAGGAGCTGCCTGAAGGGTTGATTTCCTCTTTGAAGTGTGTTTTCATACCTTGAATTATGAGCTTTCCTTTCCGGGTCAGCCCTCTGCCCAACAGGCCTAACACTTATGTCAGATGGGCTAAGCACCTCCCCCCCAGGGGTGCGTACAGTTCATTTCAGTCAGCTGCAACAATTCACTTTGGGGCTCTAAACATTCCCTAATCGACATTGGTCCCAAGGTAAGGGCGTTGTCAGTTCTCATACTTCAACCTATAAGAACGTGCTGCACTCCTGCTGTCTGACTTTGGCTATTTGTTAATGAAGGAAAAAGCAAACGGATCGATAGTTAGCCCAAAGGTCACAGGTTGAAAACACGCTCTTTGTGCAGACACTGAAGTTTGAACAACCTTCAGAAGTCACGGACAAGGTTATGTGTCCATTTTGTCCTGCGGTAAAACGTTTTCCATTCAATTTACATTAAACTGACCCATTTGATCTATTATATAAAACCATTTAAGTCATCCTGCCAGTCAGCCAGTGTCTTTAGTGGGCACAGAGCTGTAAGTGTGGTCACCTGTAATAAACTCTATCTCCCTGACTAAAAGCGCCATAATGTGCCGTCTCCCTCTCACCTCCACAGATGAATGGTCATTAGGAGGAGGGAGGGGGGGCATTCATCTCAGCACACAGACACACATGCAGACAAGGGACACTAAAGCTTGAATGCTCACAGAAATAAGAGAATACATGCAGTCACATGGTCATAGACAGGCACACACATCCAGACTGTTTCCATATGTGTACAGAGGACACACTGGTAATGTCAAGTTATCTCTCTCTCTCTCACTCACACACACACACACACCACGTAGTTCTGCCATATCTGCTGTATCTAACAAAACCAACCCGTGTCCTTCTCCAGTTGGAATGCAGCCAAACCTACAGTATATCTCACACCCTTAATGGACCGAAATCTGGACCGATGCTGACACACACACACACACACACACACACACACACTAGGACGTGCCTCGGCACGCTCCTGAACACTCACCGAGGTCGCTGAGGGCCTTTACACAATTTGCCACAGCTTGGAACGACAAAAGATCACAAAGAAAAAAAATCTCTGAACGCTTTAAGAAGGCCTACATTTTGTCCTAACTCGATTCTGGCAGTCAGTGTCAATTTCATGGGCTGCATTAACTTATGCTGCCCCTAATACTCCTAATATAAAATATTAGAGGCAGTACACTTGATTACATGAGTTTGGCCTCGCTAACAGAGTCACATAAAGACACTGGCACACACAAACACACACACCAGCTGAGACACATACACAAACGCAGATCCTCGCTCGCTCATTCTCAATAACACCCACATGGGTCACTTTCATAACGCGCAGAGAACAATTCGTAGGAGGGAGATGGAGAGAGCGAATGGAGAGAGAGGAAGTGAGTACACTGCTGGATGGACTCGCTCTCTTCCCCCGGGGAGACATTCGCACATTCAGGCACACACACACACACACACACACACACACACACACACACACACACACACACATATCCGCACTTACATGCTGACAGAACAAACAAGACTGAAAAGTTACAAACGCACACACAAGCACACACACTTACACTCACTGGCAGACACAAACACTTTGAAAGCTGCAGATAATGTGCAGAGTAGATGTGTAATATTCCCCCTGCCTGTAAAGGTCCACTTTACAGGTAGAGAACAAAGGTCCGCTCCCGTCTCTTTCTCTCTGTCTTTTTCCCTTTATGACTCACTCGTATGCACACGCACACACACACACACACTCTAACGCCGAAGCACGTACTGGAGGTTTGACTCACACAGTCACACACGCCTTATTAACTCAGTAAGACAGTCTCGTCCCACTTTACCCCTGTGCTGTAGGGCTCTAAAATTTGGGGCTAAATATACTACCTGTGCAGAGGTACTGACGGGGAGGGAGGCAGGCAGGTAGAGGAAGGAGAGGCATTGGGGTGGCTATTTCAAGCAGCCATGACCCACTGTGGTAACCCACTTTCTTCCTCCCTCTTTCTGTCTTTCTCCCCCCCTTTCCCTCCCCTGGTGCGCATCACGAGTGTCCACTCCGAGCGCTGTGTGCGGAAAGTGTGTTGCCCTCCTGTCTCTACCAGCCGTGCCCTATCTTTGTCTCTAATGTCTCCATTCTCATGTGTTTCTTTGGCACACTTTGCTCATGTCACTCCCAATTTTTTTAATGGATCCACTTTCCCTCAACCTGTCCCATCTGCTGTTATGTCAGATTTGATTTCCTGCATTTCCCAGAATACCTTTTGACAGCTAACAGAGAGAGTGCCTGAATATGCTGCATGCTTTAGACATGTTAATGGGTGTCTAGACAGATTGCTCTTGGATTATAAGGACTGACACTAAAACCTAATATTTACTCTTGATATACAAATACAATACAAAATGGAATTTTTAACAAGAATCACTGACATTTAGAAAGACTCCAGCTGTGATATGCTATTTTTATGCTTGTGTTTTAATGCTGTTTTTTTTTTTTTACTATAAGCTATTCTTAACTGTCTTGATTAAAGTTGTTTTCTGAATGTTTTTGTTGCCGTGGCGTCACACAAGACATTTCCCTTCAGGGAAAAGTTGAAGTTTTAGGACAGATTTTTCCTTTAAAGTGCACTCCATTCATTACTGTACATTATTATTGGCTGGATGAGAGATGTTTAGGTAATGGATGAATAACAGATGCTCTTTGTCTTCCTGTCTTCCACCATCTCTACCAGGTGGTGTTAAAAAACGCCCACATGGCCGTCGGCTCCTTGACCATCAACGAGGAGAGGTCAGAGGTCATCGACTTTTCCGTCCCCTTCATCGAGACGGGCATCAGTGTCATGGTCTCCCGTAGCAACGGCACCGTTTCGCCCTCGGCCTTCTTAGGTGAGGAGCACAGCAGCCAGCTGTCAAAGGTTGGGGGCAAAGATGGGGTGAAAAAGGAAACTGAAGGATGTGTTTTTGACATTTTTTGATATAAACATAAAACAAGGCAATGCCAACGCTCAGTCTTGTAGGATTGTCACCTTTTCTGCAGGTTTCTGGGGAAGAAATCAGTTATTAAACTTACTGTTTAAGTCCTATCCATTAATGGCCTCCTCTTCCTGGTTGCCCAGAGATCACCACTTGCTGGTCAAGTTATTATTATTTTTATTATATGATTTTGCGAAAAATTGGTTCTACTGGCTAAACCACTCAGGACGCAGGATTGGTAGTACGGGTGGAGATCCAGTCAAATGCGATTTTGTTTATAAGTCGCAAACTGTACATCGCATTTTTAAATCTTTATATCAGTAGATATCTTTATATCTATCGGAACAATGACATGCACCACGCAGTATATAGGCCATGCCCATTTCCTCCAGTAAATAATTGTTTTTGCAAATTTGTGAAATATACTAAATCTACTTTTGTCAATTTCACACTGATTTTTTTGACGCAGCGACACCAGATTGGTTTCAAAGAGTCTTTTAGTTTAGCAGTTTTAGTTCGATGTAACTGTTGTTTCGCCAGCACTCCTGACAGACTGAGAGTGTTAGATGGATCTTTGTCAGGTCACTTTAGGCTGACGTCCATTTTTCCACCTTTAGAAGGACACACTAAGTGATTAGAGCCAAGTTTTAATGCATTTGTGTGATGTGGAGGCAGAGTGGAGTGCATGATAATATGGCTAACTGTTTATTTATTCTCTCTTTCGCTCCCTGTCTCTTTGCCCTCTTATATTTCCCACTCCTACTCCATTTCTCTGACTCTTCCTTCCTCTTCTCAATCTGCCGCTCTACATTTGCATATCTCTCTTGCCCTCTCCCTCTCTCGCTTCATTTTCTCTTCCTCTCGTTCTCTCTGCCGCCCTCGCTCTTTTTTTCCCCCTCTCCTGATGTCCCTCGTCTCTTCCCTATCTTCCGCCTTCTTACA
>VMKM01003702.1:0-30900 GCA_008360985.2 Macquaria ambigua | reverse complement strand
ATGCTTCTTCTTTCTTCTGATTCTTCTTCTTCTTCTGATTCTTCTTCTTCTTCTGATTCTTCTTCTTCTTCTGATTCTTCTTCTTCTTCTGATTCTTCTTCTTCTTCTGATTCTTCTTCTGATTCTTCTTTCTGATTCTTCTTCTTCTTCTATCTTCTTCTGATTCTTCTTTCTTCTTCTTTCTTCTCCTTCTGATGCTTCTTCTTTCTTCTTCTTCTGATTCTTCTTTCTTCTTCTTCTTCTGATTCTTCTTCTTTCTTCTTCTTCTTCTTCTGATTCTTCTTCTTTCTTCTTCTGATTCTTCTCCTTCTTCTTCTTCTCCTTTCTTCTTTCTCTTCCTTTCTTCTTCTTCTTTCTTCTTCTTCCTCCCCAGACTAAACATGAGAACCTGATTTTCATGGACTCCTGTTTGTAGATGTAATAGATTTCCTCCTTGTTGTCAGTACAAATGGAGGACGGTTAAATTTATTTTCTTTAGAGGCAAAAGTTAAAATATTAAGTCCATAGACAAAAATTTGGGGGCACATTTAAAGTAGAAGTCTGGTGATATTCTACTTGTTTCCTCTCGTATCCAAATCCTGATGAATCTTATTCCTCTGTGTCACAGGGCTTCATATTGTTACTGCCGATATATCGTTGTTAAACGCCGAAATATCAGAATCCAAAATCCAGTTTATTCACATGAATAATAGTAGTTCAGTCGGATTCAGATCCCTTATTGAATCTGACCTTTAACCTGTTCCTGGTCTCGTCTGTCCCCCCGTGCAGACCATCAGCCGGGCCTTCATGAACGGCAGCGCTCTGGAGCACGTGGTGGAGTTCGGTCTGGATTACCCAGAGGGGATGGCGGTGGACTGGCTGGGGAAGAACCTGTACTGGGCTGACACCGGCACCAACCGCATCGAGGTGGCCAAACTGGACGGGCAGCACCGGCAGGTCCTGGTCTGGAAGGATCTGGACAGTCCTCGAGCTCTGGCTCTGGATCCTGCTGAAGGGTGAGAACTGATTCTCTTCTTGGGAAAGTAGGAGCCTGAAGGTTCAGTTTATCAGCTAAATTAAGATGTGAAAGACAAATCTGTAACGTTGGCAGGTGACCTCTGGAATAACATGAAAGTAACTGAAGTGACGGTCGAAAGATGTTTAGATGGCAGTTAAACACTGAAGTGGAAGGGTTAGTCCAAGTGAAGTTGAAATGTCAAAATCACTTTCTATCTTTAAAATGAAACAAGATGTCAGCTGAAGTTTAAGAACTGAAAGTGAAGTTATGGAAGTTAGGAAGAAGTTTTTGAAGGTAAGGACCTGAGACCTGAAAGGAGCTGAGCAGATTCAGAGAATAAGAGATGAGAGCAGCTGAAGTGTCAGGAGGCGTGTTAAAGCTGAAAGGAGGTGTTTAAAGGTTAAAAAGGTGGAGCCTCAGAGACGCTGATGGTGTCTCCTCTCCACAGGTACATGTACTGGACTGAGTGGGGGGGGAAGCCAAAGATCGACCGCGCAGCGATGGACGGGACGGGTCGGATCACTCTGGTGGCCGACGTGGGCCGAGCCAACGGACTCACCATCGACTACGCAGAGCGCCGCCTCTACTGGACCGACCTCGACACCACGCTCATCGAATCCTCCAACATGCTCGGTGAGTGTTTACATCTTCCTCGACACGCCTTTCAGACAATTACCCAGTTATTACACCTCGAACAGAAATTCATTAATAATAATAATAATAATAATAATAATAATAATAATAATAATAATAATAATAATAATAATAATGATGTATTAAATATACGTCAGCTGACAGACAGGGTATTTGGGGAAGGGATGATAGGCAACAAAGGTGCCCGGCCGGATTTGAATGTTCGACGTTGCCGTTAACATGTTACGTGTTTTAGCCACCGTGACGCTCTCAGCTGGTGCTGTTTTAATCATGTAAATAGTTAAACTACTTTCTACTACTACTATGTGTCACCTGTACACCTGTGCAGCACCTTTGTGGACTGTCAGGATCTATGAGTTGAGTGGCTGATATTTGGGTTTGTTTGCCGCCTGCAGGTTCAGTTTATCAGATAAATTAAGATGTGAAAGATCCTGGTGGTCAAGAGGTTTTAAGGTGCTGACCATGTAATTGCAGCATCCCGGGTTCGAGTCCGGTGGGGGACGTTGTTGCATGTCGTCTCCTTTCTCTCTTCCTGTCGTCTCTGCTTTATGCCATCTAGTAAAAATACTAAAGAAAATGAGGTTTGAGGTTGAGTGTTCAGTCAGAAGCTGCAGGGTTCCCTCCAGCTCTTCTCTGCATGATAAAACCAGCCGGAGCCCTGTGGTCACATGTTCCTGCTCTCTGCACGTACATGAGCTTCGTGTTGGTGTCAGAGGACAGAAGAAGTTGGTGCTCTCCATCAGCTGCTCGCTCTCTGTATATTTACAGCAGCTGAAACAAAAGCCGCTCTGCTCGCTGGAGTTTTGTCCTGAAGAGTTCCCTCTCAGCACGTCGGTGGATGTAGACCAGGACCAAAATATTCCTGACAGAAAACTCCTAAAACGATACTGTTATTAGACTGCATGCTCAGCACACACTCACACTGCTCTCACAACACTACCAATTTTGTGTGCAGGAAAATAGCCTCAGTCTTGGCTCAGGAGGAGGACAGAAAATAACCCTCGCAGGGCCGACGTCTGCTGCACCAGAGGCTTATTACTCCTCAGCTCTTTGTGATTGCAAGTTTGACACCTGGTTTGAATTTAGTTTCAGTCAAGTTATTGTAAAACTACATTTTAGCTTTTGCATTTAGCGTTTGTCATCAGTGTTTTAGTTGTGCATTTTGAACTTTGAATGAAAACAACACGATTCAGTTTCCTGTACGACATGAAAAGGTTTCTGTTAACAATTTCAAACCAGTTTAGAAAACGTTTCTGTCAACTGAACGTGAGTTAGTTTTATTTTTCATAATGAAGTTACAGCAGGTCAAACAGATAAATCACCTTCTGAAGGAAAGACTTTCACATCGTTTAGTTTTCATTCATTAACAGAAGTTGTTACAGTTTCTTGTTTAGTTTCTTATTATTTCGTTTTCATCTCCACTGATCAGAGCGGAAGTTCTGGGAGTTTCATTATAGATGAATTTAGTTTATAAATCTGTTTCTTTAACAGTTAATAAAAATGATGAGAGGTTAGTTTGTCGTCTTTCTTCTGCTTCAGTCAGTGAAATACATGAAAACAGACAGACAACATATATAAATCTAATAATTTAAGCCGGCAGATAAACGATCAAGTCAATCAGTTGTTGTCGAGAATTGATCTGATGGACAGAAAACTGTACAGAGAAACATTCACAACATAAACTTGATGATCGATGGCGCTACAAAGAGTCACTTTGAGTTCGTACGTAGTTTCAGTTTTGGAGAAGATGTCTTCATGTACGATTCGCTGCTGCATTGTCTCACTTCCTGTTTGTCTTGACTCTCTTCAGGTCAGGACCGCGAGGTGATAGCCGACGACCTCCCTCACCCCTTCGGCCTCACCCAGTACCAGGACTACATCTACTGGACCGACTGGAGCCAGCGCAGCATCGAGCGAGCCAACAAGACCAGCGGTCAGAACCGCACCGTCATCCAGGGCCACCTGGACTACGTCATGGACATCCTGGTGTTTCACTCGTCCAGACAGGGCGGCTGGAACGCCTGCGCCTCCACCAACGGACACTGCTCCCACCTCTGCCTCGCCGTCCCCGTCAGCAGCTTTGTCTGTGGATGCCCCGCCCACTTCTCCCTCAACTACGACAACAAGACCTGCAGCGGTGAGACCGCCGTAAACCTGGTCCACACTAAACCTTAACCCCTGTACCCTGCAGTCCTAGAAAGGGAACTGTTAGAACCTCCGAGGCTTCAGTGTGTTTTACACTTTGTCACTTCATCACAGAGCTTTCGAATATTAAAACGGCAAAGTGTGAAGAGGCATTAGAGATGTTGAAAAGGTGTAAATGAATCGTTCTGTCCTCCTCCCAGCTGTAACTACGTCAGTAAACGTCTGTGGAAATAGTCTCTGTTATTCACTGACTCCTCTGCTCCGTCAGTACGGGAGGTAAATGCTGCCATACGTTTCACAAGAGAGACGTGTTGTGAAGCCTGTAGTGATTTCACACTTCCCCGTTCACAAAACCAGATATTGTTCATTATTGCTCCATTTTCTACTTTTCAAAGAACTGTTTTTTTTACATAGAGGCCTTTTATTTGTAGTTCTTTAGCTGTTTGTTCCTTGTGCCTCCTGTAGATCCCACCTGCACCGTGTTTACTCCTCCTGTATCTCCTACAGAGGAATTAACACAAAACTGACCGTTTGTAAATCCAGCAGGATCCAGAATCACCTGAGAGAGGAAACACAGAGGCTGAATGTAGGCATGTTAACATATTAGCGTTAGCATGCAAAGATTAGCTAATGTTGTTGTTAACCTGTGAGCGTTCACGTCTTCCAGACAGTTTAATGATCACAGAGTTATATATATATATATAACAACATATCTGTATAATCTGGGCTGACGGGAGGCGTCCATCTTTGTTTGGTTTTCAGCTGCGTCAGATTTATCTGAGCTTTCAGAAAAGTTTCCCAGCTGTAAATATGAGTTGGAAGTTGACATGAACTCTGTTTACATAGATTCTGACAAGTTGAGCCTGAGATGTCCTCACATGGCCACTGTACAGAGGATCCATCAGCAGCACAGCCTTTCACCAGGACCTTTCCTCTGAGAACAGTCTTTCTGTCGTGTTTTAAACACATTTCCCTCTTTGTTTTTCTTTCAGCTCCGACTTCCTTCCTGCTGTTCAGCCAGAAGACGGCCATCAACCGGATGGTGATAGACGAGCAGCAGAGTCCAGACATCATCCTGCCCATCCACAGCCTGAGGAACGTCCGAGCCATCGACTACGACCCGCTGGACAAACAGCTGTACTGGATCGACTCCAAGCAGAACGTCATCCGCCGCGCTCAGGAGGACGGAAACCAGGTAAACAACACCTGTCAGAAACCAGGAAGTCAGTTCACCAGCAGGACTCTGTGTCTGTTTCTCTCCTTTAACTTCTTTGAACACAAAACATCCAAACTTTTCTCTTTCAATACATCTTTAATCCATTGATTGACAGCTGACATCAACCCTTCTTTCATTCAACAAACACACTGAGAGGAACATTAGCATGACGGAGGTACATTAATGTTAGCTCACCTTTTTATGTCTGTCTGCGTGTTTTCAGCAGGTTTGTAGATGAATTTAGTTTTTGTTCGTTGACTCAAGCTGTGATACATTTTATCACAGATTTTTGTCTTGATTTACTTTTCGTCTCTGGTTCTGGTTCGTCCACAGATCGGAGAGGAAGTTCTGGGATTTTCAGCGGAATTGTGGATGAATTCAGTCCGTACATGTGTAGCTGTAACCGTTAATAAAACGGATTAATGAAGTAAAGCCTGTCTGTGGTTCTGTCTCTGCTGTCGTCCTGTCAGAGTATGACGGTGGTGTCCAGCTCTCTGGGCGGACCCAGTCAGGGTCTGCAGCTGTACGACCTGAGCATCGACATCTACAGCCGCTTCATCTACTGGACCAGCGAGGTCACCAACGTCATCAACGTCACCCGGACGGACGGCAGCAGGGTCGGCGTGGTGCTGCGAGGAGAGCACGACAAACCCAGAGCCATCGTGGTCAACCCGGAGAGAGGGTCAGTGTCCTCCCAAACACGTTCTTATCTAAAGACACGACTGCAGAGATATTAATAATAAGATCGGTCTTTAATACTGACACCTACAGCCTGTAGCTTTCAATTAGTGATTGATTGAAGAACACAAAATGATGTTTCTGTCAATATTTTTGAATTATTAGTGGAGGAGGCTTTAATTTCTGCTCGTTTATCAGAAGGAAGATGTAGTTTATGTTTTAGTTTACTGTTCATATTCTCCTTAAGAGATGCTACAGTTGTAGTAAAGATGGAAATAAACCTGATTATAGAGTTAGTTCATCATTAATGTTTAATATACTACCTTTATAATGAAGTAAAACAGGCCTCCAGGCTGCGTGCAGGGTTTAGGAAACTGCCGTCAACTTTACAAGTTTCCAGAGGATTTCCTTTCAGTTGATTTGCCAGATTTCTTCTTCATGTCTGAGGTGAAACTGGTTTTAAATCCAGTTCCAGGAAACATTAAAGAGCTTCAGGTGATGCTCTCTGACACCTCAGGAACATGCAGGTAGCTCTGAAGTACTGCAGTACTTTGTATTAAAACTCCTTCCAGAAGGACTGAAGTACTTCAGGTTTAGTGAGCGTCTCTGCTCCTGCTCATTTGTTCTCCTTGTTTGTTCTCTGGAAGCCGTCGTGGCTCACTGGTGCCGAGTCGCTTGTTTGGAGCTGTAATTGCAGGTTTTCCTTCGGGCCGGGGTTCGCGCGCTGATCTCTGGGTCACTGTGTGGTCGACAGATGAAGTCTGCAGATGTTCAGGTTCCTTCAGAGAGGAAAACACGCCAGGAACCAACATCACAAACGCAGCCGCTTCAACTGAATGAATGAACTAGGAGCTGCTGAGCTGAACAGTTGTTGTGCTTCCCTCCTCGTTGTCTGCAGGTACATGTACTTCACCAACCTGCTGGAGCGATCTCCAAAGATCGAGCGGGCGGCGCTGGACGGGACGGAGCGCGAGGTTTTGTTCTTCAGCGGTTTGGGGAAACCCGTCGCTCTGGCCATCGATAACGAAGTGGGGAAGCTGTTCTGGGTCGACTCGGACCTGCGACGTATCGAGAGCAGCGACCTCTCTGGTGAGTCTGAGGGGCGCAGTGATAATCAGGACCCAGGAGGTCTGGAAAAGGTCTGATACGACTCCTGCTTTCTCTGGTTTTACCTGTTGTCGCTGACAGATTTTTAAAAAGGAGTTTATATTTCAGATATTTTTATCTTAGAAAACACAAAAGTTCTTCATGTAAGAAAACGTATAGAACTTAAATCATCTCGTTTACAGTTTTCAAAGGAACATGTAGTGAACTCCTCTTCTCTTCCTCTCTGAGAGTCAGAGGTTCAGATTGATGCCTCTCTCAGGTCTGTAGCTAAATATGAAGCTACTGCTGGTTAGCTTAGCTTAGCATAAAGACTGGAAACGGGGAAACAGCTAGCCTGTCTCTGTCCAAAGAAAACCAAATCCTCCTCCCAGCAGCTCTGAAGCTGATCAACACGTTATACACTAACAATTTGCAGTTGTAAAAAAAACTAAAATAGAAAGAAAAATCAAATAAATATCCCTCAGCACAGACAGTCAGATCATTTCTCTAAACTTCTCTGAAAAGTTTTGCACAGTAAACCTTCATGTGGCTGATGTTAAATACAAACCAGCTTCAAAGAAGCATTTTAACTCTTTAATCCGGCAGAAACAAACTCCAGACTGGTAGTTTAGTTCAGACTCCTGCAGCCTGTCTGCCTGCCTGCCTGCCTTTCTGTCTGTGGGGGGTTAATCCTGTGGGGAGCGTCGGGGAGTAAATGTGTGAACAGAGCAGATGAAGGAGGCGGTCTGTGCCTGGAGAGCGGAAGCCTGGAGCTCAGCACACCCACGCAGGCAGGCGGGAATGTGAACCATCTGTAAACAGCACCCCATCACACCGGGTCCTGGTTCCTGAGCTCCTCTTGGTGTTCCTGGTGCAGGACTGAAGACAGGTTAAAGCTCATTCTGAACTCTGTGGTCCTCTGCAGACAGTCTCTGCTGTGCTGGTTTAGTTTGGTGTGATGGGTTCTCTCTGCAGAGGCTGCTGCCCCCATCAGGACGCTGCCAGTAATAACAAGTGACTGACAGTAGACCAGGACCATAAACATGTTGGTGTGATGACATGAAGCTGACCCTGTTTACACTGGAAAACCTGAATGAGTCACAAGTGAACCCTGAACTTTGATTTTAAGGCAGTTCAACAGTTCATTGATTTAAATTCATTCTGAAAGCACGTAGAAGTAGTTGTCAGGTGTTTGAAAGGTTTCTCAGGTGACTCCTGATACATGATTGACAGCAGAACCTCCGAGCCTTAACATGTTCACGTTTGATCAGCTCTGTGGGGAACGTGGACCGACCACACAGGTCCACAGGTGAGCAGCGTCCTTTAAAGGACCGCCTCACCTTCTGTCACCACAGAGGAATCCCTCCCTCCTCTGCAGCGTCACGACGCAGCGACACACGACGCAGCGACACACGACGCAGCGACACACGGCGCAGCGACACACGACGCATCGACACACGACGCAGCGACACACGACGCAGTGACACACGATGTGCTCCAGCAGACGCAGTTCACCAGCGTCAAACACTCAGAGTTCAGGATTTAACACATCCTGCTGTTTAATTCTTGTGTGTGTTTAAACAGGAATATGTTCATCCATGTTAGTAGTGTGTTACCTGCAGCTGACCTTGGTGTGTCCCTGTCCACCCCCCCACCCCCCCCACCCCCCCCGCCTCACCCTCAGTTCCTCACCCGTTTTGTTGCCTTTGCTCCTAAACTTTTTGGCCCTACAACCTTGTTTTGTTTTTTCCCCTCTGTGCTTTTCTTTAAAAAAACAAAACAAAAACCAGGAGCCAATCGGATCGTGATCGCAGACTCCAACATCCTGCAGCCGGTGGGTCTGACGGTGTTCGGGAACCACCTGTACTGGATCGACAAGCAGCAGCAGATGATCGAACGCATCGACAAGACCACGAGGGAGGGCCGCACGAAGATCCAGGCTCGCATCGCCTACCTGAGTGACATCCACGCCGTCCACGAGCTGGACTCCAGGGAGTACAGTGAGTCCAGACACAGCAGCTGGTCTTCAGCTACAGACCGGGACGGAGCTCAGTGATGTTTCACAAAATCAATATAGAAAACACACCAAGACTGTTCCCGACACAAATACTTTAAAAAGATATTTCAGAATTGAATGTATGAACAGATTTTTAAAAACAGAGAATCCAGAATATCCCCAGAATAATGAACTTCACTGTGTCTGTGACTCACCTGAGCTCTGTGTCCCTGCAGGTAAACACCCGTGCACCTGGGACAACGGCGGCTGCTCCCACATCTGCATCGTGAAGGGAGACGGGACGACCCGCTGCTCGTGTCCCGTCCACCTGGTGCTGCTACAGGACGAGCTCTCCTGTGGAGGTAAAACACCCTGAACTCAAGGTCCCCTTCCTGGCTTTCTCAGAGCTGAATCTGACGCTCTCATGGTGTGTGTCCTCCCCCCTCAGAGCCCCCCACCTGCTCCCCGGAGCAGTTCTCCTGTACGTCCGGGGAGGTGGACTGCATCCCGCAGGCGTGGCGGTGCGACGGTTACCCTGAGTGCGACGACCGCAGCGACGAGGAGGACTGTCCCGTCTGCTCCGAGTCCGAGTTCCAGTGCGACAGCCGGCAGTGCATCGACCTGAGCCTCCGCTGCAACGGAGAGACCAACTGCCAGGACCGCTCCGACGAGAACAATTGTGAAGGTGAGACAGGTAACTCACCTGCACGCCACTCTGCTCAGGGAGCATAACGGCTTTCATCTGGGAGCTTTGGTAGAGACGTGCTGATCCAGTTAGTTTGGCCCAGAACCTGATCCCAGTCCATTAATATTGATTATCTGCTGATACTGAGTCTGATCAGATTTATTGACCTAAATGTTGATGAAATGTGTTTCTGACACACTGAAGTAACATAAACCTGACACCTCATCACCTAATCCTGAAGGTCCTGGTTCAGATCTGATCTGAGTGAAGGTTTAACTGGAGGATGTGAGTCCTGAAACTGACTGAGATCATCTATAGAGAAGAAGTCTCACTCTTGAACCACAGAAACACTCTGTGGTGTGACAGAGTGGAGCTTCTTACCTCACGGAGGATCTTTGGTCCAGTTTGCTTTAGTTCTGAGTGATCACTGATCAGTGACGGCTGCTTCCTGAAGGGTTTCTACTGTCGGCTTTGATGAAGACGGAGCAGCTTCGTTAGTATCTGACTTTAACAACTTTAACCTGGACGTCAGAAATCCGAGTCAGACGAGTTTGTTGTGTCCAGCCAACAGTCCAGACCTCACCGTGATTTACAGTACATTTAAATTATTACCATTAAAAGGAAAAGCAGCAAATCTTCACATTAGAGCCACTGCAACCAGGAAATGCTTTCACAGGAAAAAGGACTTAGTGACTGCAGCTGTCAGATAAATGCAGTAAAAAGTGCAGTTTTCCCTCTGAGATCTGGTGAAGTAGAAAGTAAAGTACAAGTACCTCGATGTCTTCCTGTTAAACCTCTTCTGGTGTAAAATAACAGTTTGATAGTCTGAATGTTTCAACATGTGCATTGTACATGTTTCGTCCTGCTCATTATTCCCACAGTGACGTCTGTCAGGACAAGAAGATGGATTTTTAACATGATCATGAATTGAAGTGTGTGAGTAACGAGGCTGATGCTGTCTCTGGTTTCCTTTCTGTCTCTCAGTGCGGTGTCCTGCTGACCAGTTCACCTGCTCCAACGGTCAGTGCATCGGCAAACACAAGAAGTGCGACCACAACACCGACTGCACTGACAACTCTGACGAGATCGGCTGCTGTGAGTCACCTTCACTCAGTTTGACCTTTAATAGATTTCATCTTCATTCAAACTGCACAAAGTGTTCAACAGTCATAAAACACACGAGCTGCATGCTGACAAATCTAATGAGTTCCTCCTTCTTCAGTTCGTCACGTTTAGTTAGAGCAAATAATAAATAAGTGGAACAGAATCATAAGAAACAGAGATATATATATATATATATATATATATAAGTTTGAAATAAAGATATTACCCAAACTTTATAGATAATTCTTATTGAATAAGAGCAAACTGGTTAAAGCTCAGTGATGCAGAAGAACAACATGACTGAACTGAATTAGGAGATCAATAAATATTGATAAATGTCACATTAAAGGAAAAGTCTGTAAAATCAGAAGTTTGTTTTCGTTTCAGTTTCTTGATGTTCGTCTTTATAAAACAGTCTGCTGCGTTTTAACGTCCCTCTTCTTCTTCTGTGGTTTCAGACCCGACCGAGGAGCCGCCTCCTCCGTCCAACAACACCATCGGCTCCATCGTGGGCGTGGTCATGGTGCTGTTTGTGGTGGGCGCCGTGTACTTCGTGTGTCAGCGCGTCCTCTGTCCGCAGATGAAGGACGACGGCGAGACGGTCACCAACGACTTCGTGGTCCACGGGCCGTCGTCGGTGCCGCTGGGCTACGTGCCGCATCCCAGCTCGCTGTCCAGCTCGCTGCCAGGTGGGACGCTCAGCGCGGCGTTCACGATGTCAAACGTCTTATTTCATAAACGTGATGCTGACGCTTGTTTTCCAAACCCGTCCACAGGTATGTCCAGAGGGAAGTCTGTGATTGGCTCCCTCAGCATCATGGGCGGGAGCAGCGGGCCTCCGTACGACCGCGCTCACGTCACCGGAGCCTCGTCCAGCAGCTCGTCCAGCACCAAGGGGACCTACTTCCCCCCGGTGAGAGCTTTAGGACTGTCAATCATCCGTATTTATGAGTTATGAGTTTCTCTCTCTGCAGTTTCAGACAAACGTCAGACTCAGGATCAATAAATCAACACTCGTCTTGTTAATAAGCTACTTTGGAAACTTTAATTGACGTGTCTTTAAATTCTTCTTCAACATGTGTGGACAATAAAGTTTACAACAATAACTTAATTCATGTTTTCTTGGGTTTAAATAAAGCAGTTTTTCATGAAATTCCTCTGGAAACTGCTTTTAAACTAAACACAGCTCGTTATATTAACAGTCAATAACTTTAATTTCTCTGTGATTAGTCTGAAATTGAAAAGTGTAAAATGAAGCGTCCCTGCAGATGTTCTCGACCCGTTGTCCTGATAATCTGGAGCTCTTTGTTTATTCGTTACCACCTGATGTCCGCAGGTGTCGGTTTAATTCAGACGTCGGATCCTGATGAGACGTGAACCTGCTGAAGAATAAAGGAATAAAGGTTGTATAAAGTGTGTTTTGTGGTTGCAGATCCTGAACCCTCCTCCGTCTCCTGCTACAGTCCGCTCTCAGTACACCATGGAGTTTGGTTATTCCTCCAACAGCCCGTCAACACACAGATCCTACAGGTGAGTTACCTGGATGCTCCAGCTGAAGTCCTCTTCTGCTCAGTGTTCCATCTTATGTGTTTAGGAGACGGGGGAACAGCTAGCTTAGCTTAGCATCAAGACTAGAATCAGGGGTCAGTCAGTTTGTTCCCCTGCCTGTTCTGATGTAACGAGGCTGTAGATGACTGTTGTTGTTTCTGGTGTTTCCGTCTCTCAGCTATCGGCCCTACACCTACCGCCACTTCGCCCCCCCCACCACCCCCTGCAGCACCGACGTGTGCGACAGCGACTACACGCCGGGACGCCGGGCGCCGCTCAAGTCCAGCGCTGCCGCCAAGGGCTACACCAGCGACCTCAACTACGACTCGGAGCCTTTCCCGCCGCCGCCGACGCCCCGCAGCCAGTACCTGTCGGCGGAGGAGAACTGCGAGAGCTGCCCGCCGTCGCCTTACACCGAGCGCAGCTACTCCCACCACCTGTACCCGCCGCCGCCGTCGCCCTGCACGGACTCCTCGTGAGCCAAACCCCCCAGAACCACCACCCCCACCCCCCCGCCCTCGGCACAGCTCCGCCCCCTCACTGTAAATAGCAATTGTGCATATATGAGGTCAAAAATGGGAAAGAGACTGACAAGAGGAGGACGAGGAGAGGAAGAGAAGTGGAGCTGCAGAACATTTGTACATTGAAAAAGAGAAAAGCATATTTATATATTTTCTATACAGTGTTTACTGATAATGCCATAGAGGTTTGTATTAAGAAATTTGTACATTTTTTTTAAGAAAAGGTTTTATTAAAATCATCACAAATATAAGTTGCCTTAAACCAGGAGAAAAGAGGCTGAAGGACAAAAGCACACGATGGAAACGTTTGAACGTATCTGATGCCAAATATGAAAAACATCAACCGCTCCTGGAGAAGACCCCCCCCCCCGGCTGCTGCACCGCCCCGCTCGGCAGCCATCTTGTAGTTCCCATGTAAACTGGATCCGGAGCGGCTGGACAGGAAGCCCGTTTTCAGTGGCAGAGGATGTGGTCCTGGGTCTCTGAGTTAAAGTTACCTCCTTGTTTACGAAACGGTTCGTAGGATCGTCTGTTGTGGATGTGAGTCATGTGACGAGTCAGTCATGTGACGAGTCAGTCATGTGACGAGTCAGAGTCATGTGAAGAGTCATGTGACAAGGACACAGGATCTGAGCTGAAGCAATAACACTATATAAGGCACATATTTATTACCCAATCAATCGAACCAGGAGCCGCTCTGAGAGTATTGACGAGGCTGCAGGGGATCGGAAATATTGTGGTTCGCTCATCGAGTTTGATTCAACACTACGGAGGCCCTGGAGGGACAAGAGCCAAAATGTTGTGGCGCCCACAGAGATGTTGAGACAATCTGCCTCTTTTGGTTTGTTTGGTTTTTTTGCTCATGTCCCCTCTGGGCCTCCGTACGAAACACTAAAACATTCTTCCACTAAAAGTTAAAGTTCAGGTGGAACATGACTCACATCCCCAAATCATCGTACTGTTCAGACGGGATTTAAACCAAAACGTTCGCTTGTGTTTGACCTTTTCTGTCCTCGTTGAAACGTTCGGCTGCAGCAGGTTGTGAGTGAATCGACTCGGAGCTGCACGTCGTCGCGCCTCCTCTTGGTTTTAGTTTTTGGATCTTTGTTCTCATGTGGAGGAAGTTTCCCACCAAGAAGTCGATCTTGTGCCTGACCAGTTCCACACCTTCATATCTTTTTTATTTTTTATGTTGTTGTTACTTTGAGGAGAAAAGGAAAGGAAATCCAGTGCCCACTAAATGCTATATAGTATTTTTGTACCACATATTGTGTAGATAACGTATTTATAAGCTATATAGAAAATCATTGTAAATCTATCCATTGAACTCTTGCAGTACTTTTCATTCCGTCTTTTTTTATATTGCCTCATTATATTTTTCTACAGAATATCACTCCAAACGTACGGCGACAATCTCAGATCAGTCAACTCGAAGAACATATCCAGGTCTTTTGTCTGTTCATGATGTTTGAAGGACTGTTGTGCCAAAATGATCTTTTCTAAACGGCGTGGAGGCAGAGCGCCGCGACCAGAGGCCAAACACCAGGCGGCATCCGTTCTGTTGCCTTGATGCTCGTGTCAACAATCTGTTGTTTTGTCAATCTGTTCTCGTCTTTGTGCGTCTCCGTGACGACCAGAAAAATATATTTTTCAAGATGAACTGGTTGCACGGTCTCGTGGGAGGAGCGTTTCCACGTTTCCCTTCCTGTCGTCACACGTTCGGGTTGTTGTTGAGCTTCTGAGAGTCACAAAGAGAAAAATAACACCAGCACGAATCAGACAATCTTCCCACATCAACGACACTGTCAGGCTCTCTGCTGGCTTTAACGTTTTTCTTTCTTTTTTACACATTTAAAGCACAAAAACATCTGTCTTAACGAGGCATTTTACTGTTTGGAGGCTTTTAATTTAAGAAATCAGGCCGACATGATCCCTCTTGTTTTCACTAAACGTTCCCTCTTTTTTTTTTTTTAGAAATTATTAAGTTCTACAAAGACTGAATGATCCTCCAGAAACAAGCTGACACAAGTTTAATAATCTCTCCATAGCGGCTTCTGTTTGTCGCTCACTGTAGAAAATCAGATGTTGAGATGCTGGAATAGGTCATCGTTACAGTGCAGCGATATTACGAGTTATCAGAAAAGAAACAAACCACCAAACATCAGTGACGGTGGTTGGAGCCCGATCATTATCAGCTTCTCGATACAAGTCAAAAGGTTTTGGT
The DNA here is from genome assembly GCA_008360985.2 of Macquaria ambigua. NCBI lineage: Eukaryota > Metazoa > Chordata > Actinopteri > Centrarchiformes > Percichthyidae > Macquaria > Macquaria ambigua. The sequence goes on along the minus strand of VMKM01003702.1, from coordinate 16,046 downwards.
ACGGATACTAAAAACCATTTTCTGATACTTCTATATATAAAAATGTTTTTCAAAATGTATCTGATCAAACTTTCAGAAAGGTTTTTGAGAGTTTGCATTGTGATCAATAACAGAAAATATATATATTCATGTTCGATACCCAGCCCCCTAACACTCAGCCTTTGTTTTTTAATTTGAGTCATCCTGTTGAGATAATTCCACGTTTCAAGAGAAATTTAAAGAATTTTCTAGAAATGATTGAAGACAGAAACATCAGGCAGCTGCTGATTCTGGATTCTAGAAACAGAATTAAACAAAGTCCTGAAAGATAGTTTTGGTATTTTGTGCACAAACGACTATAACTTCACACGTTATCTTGTGCTCGGTTTGTTCTCCTGGGCACATAAATTATTGTAATAACAGATTCTGCGCCCAAGAGAACTTTTTGCACAAATTATTATTTTGTGTGCACAAGATATTATAAATGTATTTTCCTAATGGACTTCAGGCGGCTCCGTAGAATGACTTGAAGTCATTTCACCATACTCCCTCCAGTTTTTCACTCATTTAAGAGAATACGATTTTAGGACTGTTCTGTTTTTTTTACAGTGCAGTGAAAATCAAAAACAGTCTCATTTCTCTGAACAGAAACTCAAACTGCCAAAAGTCCAGTTTATCTGAACCTGAACATGAATCTATATTTTTGGCTCCCTGCTGCCTCCGTACTTTCTCAGCACCTGTCCACACCTGTCCGACAGGTGCGAGCTACCTGTGGTACAATCACTTCTCTTATTGCAGGCTGACTGCGCACATACTGCTCAAATAAAGAAACTCTGTTTGGAGACGTTCTCATTCTGACTGCACTTTACAGGACTTTACAGGATTTTTTTATCTGATTTCTGGTACAAACCTTTACGTTTGTCGTGCAGCTGGAGGGACGGCGTGTAAAAGGAGGACGTTTGGTTTGTGTTTTAGTCCAGAAAGATGACTGACTTGGTGAAGAGATGTTCATGGTCTGGCTGGTGTTGGTAAATGGTTCCCTCACTGCTTCTTTTTACCTTCAGTTTAGTAACTCGACCCTCAGTTTACCTCATTTTCTCTCTGGATTAATAATTTGTACAGTTTTGTAAAGACTAAATCTCTTCTGAGCATCGTCTGTTTCTACTGAGAGTTTCATGAACTGGAAACACCTGAAGGATCAAGAACGTTGTTTTTGTTTTTTTGCTGTGAAACAATCTGTATTATGGGATGTCAGAGATGAACAAAATATTGTGTTTAAGACCAAATCCATTTATTTTAGACAGAAGATGGAGTCGAACTGTTAAATCTAAAAGGTCAAATGGAATCAAAGTTACACAGTGAGGAGTTTTAGGGAATTAATGAGGACTTGATTTAATGTTTTAAGGGTTCAAATTCATAATTTGAGGGAACCAAGCAATCCAAGTTTTGAGGGTATAAATGACTAAATTGAAGGAGTGAAATCGGCTCATTAAGAACACTAAGTATTGATCTGTTGGGCCGGGGTTCAGTTTTTTGATGTCTTTCAGAAATACAAACAAGATTTTGTACAAAAGAAGCCAAAATGTCTCAAAAGTGAAATGTTGTTTAAACTCAAGCCGCCATACAAAAACTGTCCAGATAAACTTCAGTTTAAAATGTGAAAGTTTTTGTATTAATGTTATTTTATGACATGTTGACATTCATGGTTGGAACCTAAAACCTGAACATTTGCAAATGTTGATTTTAAATTAGGAAAAAAAGTCAACAAGATGATGAAACCGAACATTAGATGTTAACTCGTGTCGGTTATTCGGACAAATTTCATTCGGTACAAATGAGGATTTAGTTTGGATACCCGCCTTTCTGAACTCCTTTAAGGCTTCACAGATTTGGTAGAAGGTAAATAAAATATGAAAATGTAAAAATGACACCTGACAGACAGAAAGGACAAATCAAACGTACCAATCTGCAGGCAGACGTGTTTACAGATTGTGACGAACGTGGTTGAAAAGAGTCAAAGAAAGTAGAAATGTAAAAAGAAAAAGGTTGAGTCTTTTGTTTTTTTAAAGCACTTTTGTCTCCAGGTTTTTCGGAGGTTCGACAGGAAAACAGAAGTTTGTGTCATTTTTTTTTTAAATGTTGTCCTTCATCCGTTTTGCTCTCATGGTGCTTTACGAGGACGTTTGTGGAGACGACCAACATTTGGTTCGTCGTGTTCGTTTAATTTCCACTAAACTCTCCGTTTTTATACGATGACTGCTTTACCTGTAAACCAGAGCACCAGATGGACCTGTACAGCCCATCAGCTGCCACCATAAGCTGTTGTAACTCATCAAATGCTGATTTTTTTGTCTTTTTGTTAAATATAAAGTGAGTGAACTTTTAAAATGAGCGTCTGTGTGCTGATTGATATTTGGGGATTCATGGACTAATACTTTCTTTTACAAATCATAACGATATATTTACAATTTTAATTTGACAAAGACGGCAACATGAAAAATATCTGAACAACTGCTGTAGATTTCCATGAAATTTGATTTTTTTTAAATAACTAATTTACATGATTTATGGAAAGAACTTTTTTATAGCTTTCTTTAAAAAAAATGTAAATACTGATTTAAAAATCTGAATGTTTCACTAACTTACAACATTTAGAGTGAAATGAAAACTTTTTCATTGCTTTTTTTCTTGTAAAACAGTTCAAGCAAGAGAGACATTGAATCATATTACCTGATTAAAGTTATATACTAAATTATTGTCTAATGCCTTAATATAAATTAACTTGAAATGCTAAATCCAAATTAAAAAAAATCAGTTTGCATTTTTATTTTGTCATTTCTGCTCCCCAGTAAACAGTCTGAATCATATTAACTAAATATTTATTCCCAAACCCAAAATGTAGATTGTGTAGAAAGTTCATCACAGACTAAAACTGTTATTGTGTGTGTGTGTGTGTATTTAATGTTATACTTCATAATGCTTATTTGTCATTTGTCACTCCTCATTATCAGGCAGCAGTGTGTTCTTTATTGTGTCATTTATTTATTATCTGACAGACATTCAGGAAATAAACCAAGCAGAGGTGATCTATAAATAAATAGATTAATGAGAATAATAAAAGATGACTGTTAGGGCGGACTACACAATATACAATATACATATATTCACATTATCTTGAGACAGATTTATATTTTAGTTTTATTTTAAGATTTAGATAAAAGTTTTAACTTATTTTCAAAAGTAGCTGTTAAATATCTACATTATGTATATAGACTAGAGTTATTATGACAGTGTTACATGAGTCGGCCTGTTCCATGGATGTTATAAGAACATCTTTGGTTCCACTTCAGACAAAACTTAACTTTGATTCCAGGTTCCTTTGCAGCTACCGTAATAACCGATCACAGCCAGGAATGAGCATTATCTGGCACATTTGGCTCTTCTTGTCACGGTAGTACAAACTGTTAGTCCGCTAAAACATGACGTGTCTGCAGGTAAGAGGTGCGAGAAGAGCAACCCGAAAACAAAACACGGCACTGAAAGTTTCTTTTTACTCATATCAGACGGGCGCACACTTTGTATCTGCCGCTGCTGCTCTAATTATTACGGTAATTGTAAACACGCCTCCTTTGTCTCACTCTGTGCGTTGATTGGACCGCTGCTGTCACATGACCAGGGAACAACGGAAGAAGAGGACTCGGCCGCTGAAAGAAGGGTGAGGAAATAAACAAAATAAACACGGTTAATTTTATACTAGAAAACTGTAATGATACTTTATTCACCGTAACCGTTTTGTAGCTCAACGTGTTAGCTAACGGACCCGGTAATCTGTCACTGTTTAAACTGTTAGCTTGTTAGCACGACGCAGGTTTAAATGATCGTGCTTAGTTCCGATTTCTGTGTCAGCGTCCATGTCCGCAGAAAGTGAAAATATTCTCACACACAAACGGACACATTAATGTAACAGCCAGGGGTTATTTCAGCCGCTAACTCCGCTGTGTGTTTGTATATTTATGAGCTAACGTTAGCTGGCTCGTTATTAAAGCCACGGTGCTGGAGATATTTAACGTTATATGCAGATGTTCCGGTGTAAATGATGGCAGGCTGTTAAACAGGAGGAGCAGGTTCAGTTACATTAATCACCTTTATTATAATCTGCTGTTTGTCTGTCACGGTGAGTTCAATCTCTGCAGGTTTTTGGTGTTTGAGGCCTGAAACGGGAATTTCCCACCGACACACCGTGACGTCGCGAATACGTAATGACGTGGTGAACGCCGAGCAGGCAGCGGAATATAAACTTTATTTTTATTAATTTAATTTATTTTATTTTGCCCTGTACCCCTGGATTATTACTGTTGTGACTGCTTTTCGACACTAAGAAATAAAATAATACACAATAAGAAGTTAAAGTAAAAAGTATATAAATATATGTAACTTAATACAATTATATAAGATAAATACATATGTAATAAATAATAAATAAAATAGAATAGAAATATGTTTATATAAAAACATAAAAAAACAATTTCTTTCAATAAACTTTATTATAAAGTTGCAAAGCTACAAGAACAGATGGTATATGGGGAATAAAAAACAGATAAAGAGTTAAATGAAATAAATTAATAACATGACAAGACTGTGGGGTTGGTTTGATTTGTAGGCCGCAGCATTAGAGCCGGGTGGTGCCTCCAACAGGGACGTGGGGAGGAGGTTAATCTGTTTTAGAGCTGAAATGAGCCTTCAGTCGATTAGTCAATCATCAGAAAATTAATTAGCAACTATTCAGATGATCAGTTAATCATTTGAATAATTTTCCAAACAAAACTTTCGATATATATCTTTCTTTTTTTCAACTTTATTGTCAGACTCAGAGTCCATTAGAAAACATACAACAACAACAACAACAACCCAGGTACAATACATACATTATTAAAAATAATATATATATATGTATGTATATATATATATATATATATATATATGTGTGTATATATATATATATATATGTGTGGTGAGAGAGAGGGGGAAGGCAGGGGCACACACACACATTACATACGCAGACAAAAAGTACATTATTGATTATTGACACATTACACACACACGCATGCACAAAAGCACGCATATTATCACACATGCAATGCATGCATTTTAATACACATACATACACATATTGAAGAAATATATACACATACACATATTATTATTACATGCATGCATACACATATTATTATTATTACATGCATGTACGCATACATATTACATATTATTACGCATGTAATGCATACACATATTATTACATATATACGCATGCATAATACATTATTACATATACATGATGCATGTTAATACATTATTATTATTATTATACAGAAGCTGTAATGCATATTATTATTACATACATACAAGATGCATGCATATTATTAATATACATATTATTATTGTTGATGTACATATACACATATTATTACACATACATGTGCATGCACATATTATTACACATATTATGAGCATGCAGCCACATATACATACGTATTAAGCATATATATGTATGCATGATACATATGCATGTAATATACATGCATGTATGTACATACATGTATATATATATATATACATACATATTATTATTACACATATGTGCATGCATATGCATATATTATATACATATATTACATATATATATATATATATACATGCATGCATGCATGTACATACATACATTACATATACATATTACATATATATACATGTATGCATGTATAAGGCATACATATATATATATATATATATATATGTATGTATGTATGTGTATATATATATATATATGTATGTATGTATGTGTATATATATATATATATATATATATATATGTATGTATATATATATATGTATATATATATATATATATATGTATGTATGTATGTGTATGTGTATGTATGAGGGATTCCTGTTTGAATATTTTTGGGTTTTGGACTGTTGGTTGGACGTCACTTTGGACTTTTTGTGATTGATGGATGAATCCATTAATTATAAAAATGACAGATGAATTGATTAGTAGTGGTTAGTTGTAGCCCTGTTGAAGTGACTGTGTTACCGTGTTGTTGCTGATCAGCTGTTTGTGTGTCTTCAGGATCACTTGCAGCCGTCAGGATGCAGAGCACCACCAACTACCTGTGGCTCATCTCAGACCTGCTGGGTCAGGGAGCGACAGCCAACGTTTACCGTGGCAGACACAAGGTATGAACCCACTCCAGACTCACCTGAGCTGCTGCAGGAGGGTCACAGCCAATCGCAGAGCAGCGCTGTTTAATAGAAGGTTTGGAGTTACAGGAAGTTACATCGAGGTATTTAGTTCACTGTAGAAGTCAAAACATTCCTGTCTGCTTATTTTACCCATAAAATGTTTGTCCGCTGATTTTCCAGACAGTTTGATCCTGGTTCAGTTTCATGACTCTTACAATGAGGTTGCCAGGTGTGATAGCATCGTACCTGCACTGAAATAAAAGAAACTCTATCGTCTGCTTATAATTTTGTGTTTTTCAAAATAGTCGTCCAGTACAAACTGCTCAGAGCTCTTTATGGTTTTGTTTGGCATGTTGGGATCCAGGTTCAGGGCCCATCGGACAGATTTTAGGACAGATGAAGGCTGCAGAGTCTCAGAGACGTGTTCCTGAATGACTGGAGATGAACTTTGGAAGTAAAAATAAGAAAAATGAGTTGTAAAAATGTTTTTATGATTCATTCATCATGGTTCAGATTAAACAAACAGCTAAAAGTTTCTGTTTTCTGAATAAAGTTAGAGCAGGTGTTGGTTCTGTTGTTCCTGTTTCCACATGTACAGTATTACAGTCAGCTGATCGATCAATAAACAGACAGTAGGGGGGTTCTTCCTCAGAGGATAACGTGGTTCCTCACTCGCTGTCCAGGAGGAAGCAGACTAGTCTGAATGGAAATCACAGATTGTGTTTACAAAAGGAGGAAAGGAAGAGCCGTGTTCCTCCTTTATATGTCAACACTCAGATTTCAGAGTTCAGACGTCAGTTTGTGTTTATAGTCGATCCAAAGAGCCTTCAGCCTGTAAACTGCACCGAGGGGGAATTTCCCAAAACCTTAGACCTGAATCTTTAAAGTCTGAGGATCCGTCTGAACCTGATCTTCTGTTTGAATTTGGGATCTTATGTCTCATTTAATGTCGACGCCTCAGGTCTGTCACGTCAAGTTTACGTCTAATCACAAACGGGTTTTTACACGGGCGTGGTCTGTCTGTAAAGTATCAACATTTATTTTATTAGTTTCAGGAAACCTGTGAAAATGATTCATGTATAAACATTCCTGCTGTCCAGATTACATTTAAGAGTCATTTTCTGCCACAGAGAGAAAATGAGGATCCAGTCAAGCTCCACATTTGAAGTCTAACATGTGTCTAACTTAATGTTTCTGTATTCCACTGTAGAAAACAGGCGACCTGTACGCTGTCAAGGTGTTTAACAACCTGAGCTTTCTGAGGCCGCTGGACGTCCAGATGAGAGAGTTCGAGGTTCTGAAGAAACTCAACCACAAGAACATCGTCAAGCTCTTCGCTGTGGAGGAAGAGGTCAGTGACTGTGATGAAGTTACGTTAGCTTAGCTTCTTATAAACGTGAGCATGTTGCTGCTTCCATAAATCATCAGAGAACTTTACTGACAGACACGACGTTACTGAATGTAAGATGCTTCTTATTAACAATCAAATGTCTAAATTTAACTTCTGAGAGACATTTTGATTCCACAGAGGTCTGCAGGTCAATGAATAAGAACATTCGTCCGTCTTTTACATTTTATTTGTTGATGAGAAACAGGTTTTACTTTTTATTTAGTTTCAGTCTCGTGTTCATCGTAGTTAGTTGTTTTCTAGGTTTTTAGGACTTTAGGACAGGTTTGAAGTCTTGCAGAGTGTAAACTTGTTTCTAACCTCGTCTTCCTCTCAGTCCAACACCCGTCACAAGGTCCTGGTGATGGAGTACTGTCCCTGTGGAAGTCTCTACACGGTTTTAGAGGAGTCGTCCAACGCTTACGGACTTCCTGAGGACGAGTTCCTCATAGTTCTGCACGATGTGGGTGAGGAACAGTTTGATCACCTGAAGCTCACCTGATGTTAAATGAATCCTGATGAGTCTGCTGACTGAGGAATTCTGTTTTCACTAATTCACCATCACTTCTACTGTTTTTGAGCTGCTGTCAGGGAAATATTTAGGATACCTTTGAAACACTTACCTGTAGTGTTTTGACTCTGAGGTGTGCTCTGATTGGCTGTTGTGTCTTCAGTGGCAGGTATGAACCACCTGAGAGAGTACGGTATTGTTCACCGGGACATCAAACCAGGAAACATCATGCGTGTGATCGGAGAGGACGGACGCTCCGTCTACAAACTGACGGACTTCGGAGCAGCCAGAGAGCTGGAGGACGACGAGCAGTTTGTGTCTCTGTACGGCACCGAGGAATACCTGGTGAGAGAAAACACACCTGGTGAAATGAAACGCACTAACACACACAAAGTTAAAGAAAGTCTTGTAAAGTGGCGGTGGAGACCTGAAGGTCAGTTTAAGATGGAAAGAACGACGTGTTGTCCGACAACGTCAGAAATCAGATGTTTCTAGTCGTTCTGAACGTCCACACTTGAAGAAAATGTTAGCGTTTATAAAATAAGGTTAGCATACAAAAGTAACATTAGCATAAGAAAACTTATGTTAGCATTAAATCTGCAACTAACCATTATATTCATTCTTTAGTCTGTTGACTATTTTTTCTATCAGTCTGTAAAATGTCTGAAAACTGTCCATCACAGTTTCAGGAGTCCGAGGTGACGTCTTTAACTTCCTGTTGAACTCTTCTTCATGTGTTTCCTGTGCAGCACCCCGACATGTACGAGCGAGCCGTGCTGAGAAAAGACCACCAGAAGAAATACGGAGCCACGGTGGATCTGTGGAGCATCGGAGTCACGTTCTACCACGCCGCCACTGGCAGCCTCCCGTTCAGACCGTTCGAAGGACCTCGCAGGAACAAAGAAGTCATGTAAGAGCGTTAACTTGTCTCTAAAGAGAACAGCTACTCCAACATCAAACTGACGGAGCTGTGTGTTTGTCTCAGGTATAAAATAATCACAGAGAAACCGTCTGGGACGATCTCCGGCCATCAGAAGTGTGAGAACGGGAAGATCGAGTGGAGCACGGAGATGCCGGTGTCCTGCAGTCTGTCCAAGTAAGACAACACGGTTACACATGTCAGTGTTCGGGGTCTCATCGTGTTCCTGTAGCTCAGTGTTACATTTAAACCTTCACTCAAATATACGTGTTTTTTTGTTTGGCTTAAAAGGTGAGTGCTTGTACCTCAGACGCTGCTTCTGCAGTCACAAAGGAGTATTTAAAAAAAGCAGAAATTCAGATTATTAGAATGAGAGACAAAAGAAAGATTAATTTTAAACAAAACTTAAAGCAAAACAAAGAAGAGTGTGCATTTAAGGTTAGCATAAAAAAGTAATTATGTTACCTTATGTAGCTAGTTTGTGTATTTAAGGACAAAACACAAATAATACATGAACTAAGATGATACAGTTTATTCATGTACACGTGTAGAGATGCAGGGAAAAGAAAATCTAACGTGATATCTATCTCTACCTCGCTAATCAGAAAGATGTTATGACACCAGAATCCCAAATATGGATATTCTAGCCATGAACCTGTGGTCTGATGTTTCAGGGGTCTTCAGAGCCTCCTGACTCCGGTTCTCGCCAACATCCTGGAGGCCGATCAGGAGAAGTGTTGGGGCTTTGACCAGTTCTTCGCTGAGACCAACGACATCCTGCACCGGACCGTCGTCTACGTCTTCAGTCTGCAGCAGGCCACGCTGCACCACGTCTACATCCACGAATACAACACGTGAGAGACCAAGTCATGTCAACAGAACACGTGTCAAAGGCAGGCGTGGTCCGAGTCAGACCTGAGTCGGACAACCTTACATGTTGTTTGCTGATGTTGTCCGCTGTGTGTCTGAAAGCAGCTGTTCTCCACGTGTCCACAGGGCGGCGCTGTTCCAGGAGCTGTTGTCCCGCAGGAGCAGCATCCCGCTCCACAACCAGGAGCTGCTGTACGAGGGCCGCCGCCTCGTCCTGGACCCCAACCGCCAGGCCAAGACCTTCCCCAAAACCTCCAGAGACAATCCCATCATGCTCGTCAGCCGCGAGTCCGTCGCCACCGTGGGACTCATCTTTGAAGACCGTATGTAGTGCTGCCGAGCGGCCTGCAGGGCGGCGCCACAACGATTTAAACGTGTCCTAAATGAGCTCCAACTAACTTTAACCAACTGAAAGTAGCAGACAGGCAGAAGAAGGAAAGTTTAACTCTGAGTGTTTCTGTCTCCACAGCCAGTCCTCCTAAAGTTCAGCCTCGCTACGATCTGGACCTGGACGCCAGCTACGCAAAGGTACTGACTGAATGTTGTGTGTGTATATATATATCTGACAGGTGCCATTGTAACGAGGTAATCAATGTTCCTCCATTATGACCAGTCAGTGGTCATAATGTTATGGCTGATCGGTGTAGAATAAGAAGCCAAACACAACGTGAGTCAGATGTTTTAATAATGTATAAAGGAACATTTTTACAGTTTTCATCCACAGAAACCTCTGATGAAGAAACTGTAAACAGAAAGAAAGAAAAAATAATGAAAACACTTTGACCTGCAGACAGGTGTGACGGTCACTTCTGTTCCTCACGTCTTGATTTGTTTAATGACAGCTGATTATCACAGAAGCAGATCTGAGTTTTAATCAATAGAAATTAGAAAGAAGTGCTCCTGAAGTCATTTCTATGTCTGCAGTGTGAGTTCAGCTGTAACTGCTGGGTTGTTATTAATCATTTGACTCCACAAAGTGAAATCAGACCGACGTATCTCTGTCTGCTTTCTGTTAAATATCTGATAAACCACTGAGAATCCTGCTCTCTGATTGGCTGTTGGCTCAAACATAGTTCAGGTCAACAGTTTGACCTCTGCAGGTAACCATAGCAACAGGACTGATGCTTCAGTCAACCTAACCCCAGGTTAAACTGACCTTGAACACACTTTAAAACATGATGATGATGATGATGATGATGATGATGATGATGTTGTTGTTGTTCAGACTTTTGCAGGTGACGTCGGACATTTATGGAAAACCTCTGAGTCTCTGCTGGTTTATCAGGAACTGGTGCGGAAAGGAGTTCGAGGTTTAATGTAAGTCCACATCAGACTGGTTGTGGTTCGACTCAAAGATGCAGATGATTTGACCTCATGAACAGGTCTGCTGAAGGACTGACTGACTAGTTTAGATTTAGCTCACTTCCTGTTTATATACATGAGGTGGACCAGAACATTCAGAATAATAATCCAGTTTCACTGTACGGAAAGAAATCCTCAAGTCAGAGAAAAACTTGGTGTCAACAAGTGACAGAAATCTTTCAGGCGAATTCTCTACATGACATATATATATATATATATATATATGTGTGTGTGTTCATGATGAAAACTGTCTCTTCTTCTAAATGTGTTTATTGATCCAGTGAGCTGATGAAGGAGGACTACAGTGAGATTCTACACAAGAAGTCAGAGGTTTTCCACCTGTGTAACTACTGCACTCAGATCCTGGAGAAGACCGAACAGCTGTGAGTGACTCACAGTAATAACAGTCATCTACAATCATCTACAGGTAACGTCACACCTGTCAGATAACCACATGACCTCCTGTCTCCTGTTGTGCAGGTTTGAGGTGTTGATGCGAGCCAACATGCTGTCATCAGAGTACGACGAGATCTCAGACATGCACAAGAAAGTCCTCAGAGTGAGTGCTCGCTTTGTTTACGTGTTCAGTTGTTTATGGTCGGGAACTTCAGCAATGAACTTAAGTTTAGTTACTGTGTGGCCAGAAAGGCAGTCCTCTGTGGTCGCTAAGGCGTTAATATATGGTTGCTATGTGGTTACCAGAGTGTTTAAGCTAGTTGCTAAGTCATTAGTAGGTGGTTGCTAAGGTATCAGTTCATGGTTGCTATGTGGTTACCATGGTGTTTAAGGTGGTTGGTAAGATGTTAATGGTGACTGCTACAGTGTTGCTAGGTGGTTGCTAACTGGTTTCTGGGGTGTTCAGGCAGGTGGAAGTGTTACTAGTTTGGTTGCTAAGGTGATGTCAGTTATTCCCAGGGTGTAGTGAGTGGTCTGTGGGGGTTCCTGGGTGTTTGTTAGGGTGTAGTGAGTGGTCTGTGGGGGTTCCTGGGTGTTTGTTAGGGTGTAGTGAGTGGTCTGTGGGGGTTCCTGGGTGTTTGTTAGGGTGTAGTGAGTGGTCTGTGAGGGTTCCTGGGTGTTTGTTAGGGTGTAGTGAGTGGTCTGTGGGGGTTCCTGGGTGTTTGTTAGGGTGTAGTGAGTGGTCTGTGGGGGTTCCTGGGTGTTTGTTAGGGTGTAGTGGTCTGTGGGGGTTCCTGGGTGTTTGTTAGCATGTACTTGTATGACATCCTGGTGTGTGTGCAGATCTCCGGCTCTTTGGAGCCCATTGAACGAACAACACAAGACATCAAGGGCAAATTCCTCCCAGGAGGCCTGCTGACCGACGTCTGGACACAACAAGTGGGGACGCACCCCGAGGACAGGAAGTAAGGCTGTCTGTGTGTTTACATATAGTACTGTGTGTAGTATATGTATGATACAGTATATTAGACGTGTGTGACACTGAGCTCGTCTCTGCAGTGTGGAGAAAATCAAAGTGCTGCTGGACGCCATCACGGCCATCTACCAACAGTTCAAGAAGGACAAAGCAGAGAGACGTGAGTTCAAACAGTAGCCTGATGCTAGGTTAAAGCTAGTTAGCTTTAAAAACTGCTTAGCTATATGTATTTATTCAAAGATTTATCTGTTACATAGTCGTTTACAGTGAAATGTTTAGCTGCCATCTTCAGACTGTGCGTAGTGTAAATATAATAAAACAGAAAATGCACAAAAAGAGAAAAACTAGCAGCTCTGTGAGGCTGTGCTCAGAAATAGCAGTGCTATTTGCTACATGCTAACATGCTCACAGCAACAATGCTAACATGCTGATGTTTAGCAGGTATAATGTTTACCATATTCACCATCTTATATTAGCATGTTAGCATGCTTTTTAACGTTATTTATCTGATTTCTTTCAATAGTTCTGTATCTGTTTTGCCTGTTTCGTGTGCTGCTGTAACAGGAATTTCTCTCACTGTGTTCAGGTCTGCCGTACAACGAAGAACAGATCCATAAATTTGACAAGTAAGTTTACTGAATGAACATCAGCTAAAACAGACCTAAAAACCAGAAACGCAGTATTTGTACTCTGAGTACTACTGCACTTTGGCTGAGTATTACTGCACTCTCTGCCTTAGAAAGACAGCTAAAGTAAGAGCGCTATATTAAGTGAAAGCTAGCTTGTGAGATAGCGGCTAGCCTTAAGCTAAAACGTATTGATTTTCCCCTCATTGTTATCTGTAAATGAAAAATATCCATTTTAAGGCAGCAGCTAAAAACAAACTGCCACACTCCTGCTAGCTTAGCATAAAGCTAGCTAACTTAGCAGGTCTCAGTAACTACCGTCTCATTTTTTGATTCTAGTGAATTTCATGTGATTTGGTAGTTAAGCTGTATTTAAATCACATACTTGCATGTGTTAAATGAATGTATTATATTGATTGTGTGTGTGTGTGTGTGTGAGACAGACAGAAGCTGGTCCTTCACGCCAGTAAAGCCAGGTCTCTGTTCACAGAGGAGTGCGCCATGAAGTATCGTCTCTTCATCTCTAAGAGTGAAGAGTGGATGAGGTAAACTACAAATCACCTCCTTTACCTGTTCACCTACACAGACAGGAAGTGGGCGTAGCCCCTCTGTTGCTTAGCGACAGTGTGACAAATCAGCAGTCTGGGCATGGTGTGTTGACGCGTGGTCGTTGTGTTTTCAGGAAGGTTCATCACGTGAGGAAGCAGCTGCTCGGTCTGTCCGGTCAGCTGATCAGCATCGAGAAGGAGGTGACGCTGCTGATGGAGAGAGCCATCAAGGTAAACTCAGCTCACCTGTAAATTATAATTACATTATATTTTTGATGTTAATATTGAAACTAAATACTTTTTGTATGAATACAGTCGTTTTTAAGCTTCAAATTGTCAAAATGACAAAGACAGAAATGTTCTAAATGTGCAGTCTAAAGCAGCACACCTGAGAGACAGGTGTTCAAGTTCGGTCAGCACTGAGTCATCGACCTTCATCAGGCGTCACATTCACAACATAAAACATCCTAATAATCAAACCATAACAGCCAATCAGAAAAGGAGTTGAATCAAACAGATGACACGATCAATAACTGATCGAAACAACATGAGACAAACATCACACGTATCAATCTATAGAAGACAAATCAAAGATGGATGAAGAACAAAGATCAGACGCAAACAAGTGATTTTTATTAGTTCAGACATCCGCACTGTAAAAATGTTAGAGAAACGAGTCGTACAGATACAAATGAAAAGTTCACTAATCTATCAATCTATTATTATTATTATTAAGGAAATATAAAGTTAACAGTCTAATGTTAAACAAGCCAATATTTAAAATTTAAAACTTTAAAACTAAATAGTCGAATGTTACAAAACATGTTGGCTGATGACATCAAATTAGTTTTAGGGACATATTAAATAAACAGACCACAAAACAACACGAGAAGATTTTAAAATTTGTCACTGAGGTCGGAGTTTTGACTCCCGTATGTTCATTTTTCTCAATTAGCTGAAATATATTATTATTATTATTACAGCAGGTGCGGTTCTGGGACCGACCTGCAGGGGGTGCTACAGCCTCCATGTGTCTGATAAATTGGTATTTTAGCAGGTTTGGTTTGGTGGCGAAATATGATGCAAATTAATATCTCTTTACTGTGTGTGTGTGTGTGTGTGTAGCTGCAGGAACACCTGCCTCAGAAGGTTCTTCCTCTGGTGTCCAGCGGGATGAAGCCTCAGTCAGCGTACCTGAGTCAGAACACACTGGTGGAGATGACACTCGGGTGAGACCTTTATCTACTCTTCGTCATCATCATCATCATCATCACATTAATCTGACAGACAGAATCATTAGTTTACTGATCACCTGACACCTGTTGACTGTAAAAAGTACAATATTTTCCTAAGTGTACTGCGTTACTTTGCACCGCTGCATTTATTTGTGGATTTCTACATAATTATTAATAATAATTTCACAGTGAGTCCATCGGAGCCAATCAGATTCTAATACAGCTTGTATTTATATAACTTCTCTGGTGATGTCATTACAAAGTCAACCAATCAGAGCAGACGAGGTGATGTTACTGAGCGTCCATGTTGTTTTTCAGGATGAAGAAGCTGAAGGAGGAGATGGAGGGAGTCGTCAAAGAGCTCGCAGAGAACAACCACTTCTTAGAGAGGTTAGCCTAGCTTAGCACAAACACTGGGAGCAGGGGGAAACTGCTAGCCTGGCTCCAGATGACATATATTAAGGAGTTTGTAAGGGGCTATTTACCATTTGCACTTTAAAATGACCTTGTTTTGTTTTGTTAGCTGGTAAATGAGAACTTAAACCAAAATTAGGTAATTAATAAACAATAGATTCCAGTATATTAAGGGTTGGTAATGGGCTTCCTACATGGATTAAGGGTTTTTTAAAGAGCGATTAAGGGGTAAATCACAGTATTTTTAATTGGTCTTCTTCATGATTTATGGTTTAAAGTTAAAAATAGTTTCATTGGTCCCTATGCCCCATGTTATTTAGTATGTCAGTCATCTTGTTGGTTGAGGCTATCAGTATTAACGTGGACTGTTTGTCCTTCAGGTTCGGACGCTGGACGATGGACGAGGTCTAGTAAGCTGAGGGACGCCGACAGAATCTGAGACTCCGCTTGCGCCGCTCGCCTTCTGCAGCTTCTGTAAATACTCTGTGTGTTTATCTTGTAAATAACGGAGACTGGAAGATATTTGAGCTTTTGTAAGGAATCCAGCCAGCAGAGAGCTGCAGGAATGAGTCCTGAAACC
>VMKM01003701.1:0-30910 GCA_008360985.2 Macquaria ambigua | reverse complement strand
CCCCCCACCCCCCTCGACTGCCACAATGTAAATACAAGAGCCCACGTGCATGGACAACAGATCCTCAGGTTATTAAAAAAAACACAGTCAGCTCAGACTTCACTTCAATTGGCTGCACCAGTCTACAAATACTGTTGTGAAGAGGGAGGAGCTGCTGGTCCTGGAAGTGTTTTTCCCCGTTCAGTAGTCCCATTTTTAAATAGATAACCCTTAATATTAGTTAACATAGAAACACACGACTCTCCTGGTTAATGTATAGATTTATGCTATGACCACCAGTTCTAATAATTTCTACTTTGTTTCTGAGAAATCATGTTTTGTCCGCACTTTTGCTCCAAATACTACATTACCCATGAGCCTCGGCCGCCGTTGCCATGGAGGAAAATTCAACTTGAGGCACAAACCAGAGCGGTAGCAAATTAAAAACGCTTCGTTGTCACAGTTGGGAACAAAAGACGCCGCCATAGTTTTTGATTTCATCCAAAAGTGTTTTAGCTGTAGATTGTAAAATCACTTTTCTCAACAGCGCTAAGCTCTGTGATTGGATGTTTCTTGCTGAAATGCACCTTGGGAGTCGCAGTCGCATTTTACCCCAAAGTTTTTATGAACACAGGCTTGTACCTTCCACTTTTTATCAAAGAACCTGATGTTTTTTTTAATGCAATGTTTAATCTTTTGTACTGATGATTTTAACCAGGAGATTCAAGCCGTAGAAGTGCTCCGACATTGTCTATGGGAAAAATGAATGGGACTTTTACTTCTGGAACAAGGAGCGCTCCCAAAATAGCTCCTCCCACTTAGCACTACAATAACAACTCAGTCACATGATGAAATTAAAGGTAGAATTGTTGGGACAAATGAGCTGTGGCAGGTCTTTGGTTCAGAGCACCCTGTACCCCCGAAAACCTCCAAATAAAGAGCGAAGTTGTTCCCGAATACACTACTGATGACTTTACCGGTGGTCTATTGATTGCTTGAGAATAGTGCTGCTGGATAATCTTTTTTTTTTTTTTTTTTTAAAGTGGCTAACCCTTCCCTGGCAGTGATTTCATAGCTCTGCTGTGATTGGACTGACTAGGCTCATCCACACTGAAATTCTATGGCAACCGTCAGGCAAAGTCTGTCGGTAAAATCTGACATCATTAAAGGAGGTTAATACTGAGTTTCTTGTGTGATCCTGAGCGAGGAGCTGCCTGCTGTTTGTCTAAAGTCAGCAGACTGTGCTGGGGAGAGGAACACTCGAATTATTCTGATATATCTGATGTAGAGAAGAAGTTAATCTGGTGGAGAAAAGTCCCTTTTAGAGAAAACAAGTGTCTCTCTCAGTCAGTCGTATGTCTGCTGGCACCCCCTGCACTGTAACCTGACTGGACTTGAGTCTAGCACTCTGCTATAGTGAGACAGATAAACTCCTGAATGCATTTCTTATACTGTTGCTCAGTGGGGCTGCTGATTGGGTATTGACCTGGCTGTCCAAAAGGTCCCTCCGACTCCCGCATCTCCTCATTCATCCTGGCCAGACGCAGCCTGAAGGAAGCAGGAAGAGCAGAATGTCAAAAATTCATCAAAGCTGGAGAATAAAAATAGCTTTATGGGAAAGTATGTATATAAATTTACATACAGTGTGACTATATCTGCATTGGCTTGCTGTACAGCTATACTCAAAGGGTCCTGGCCATCCTCGTCCCCGTCATTCTGGGTAGCTCCCCTTTTTAGGAATAAACACACCTGCCTGAAAACACCAGAGAAACAGAGATCAATTACAGCAAACGAAAAATAATACAATCACTGTAGTTCAAAGAGGCAGCTGCAGACAATGGGCCTCATGCAAGAACATTTTCATATTCTTATCCTAAACATCTTTTACTTTTTTCTGTGATGTTTGCTCGTACGAGTGTTTCAGGTCGCATTCACCAAACTCTCTTAACTGAGCAAACTGGTTGTAAATCGCTTGTTTCAGCCTGTTGAATGTCACCTGTTCATGAGGAGGTGCACATTTGTGGGATTTCATCATTAGCATAACCGATGCCCCTAAAATTGCCAAATAAAGGTGCCTGTTCGGCTCCGTTTGTGGGCAAGTTTCATTCACTAAAATGTTACCAAAAAGTAAAGTAAAAAGAATTACACACTGCAGAGCTTCCAAGTCCTGTTGTTGGGAATCAGCTGACAAAAAGATAACAAATTTAACAGTGTCAGAAGTCGTATTAAAGGACCCGGAATAATTAGAGAATGTGAAAAGTTAGCTACAGCTGCTAACGACGTGTCATCAGAGCAGTGCGGTACAGTGGCAGACGTAAAGAGGGAATGGTTTGACATGAAGATCGATGTTAAAAAATCTGTTCGTACGTACGTAAGTGGTTCCTGCATGAGGCCCGTTGTGCTGGACTTCAACAAAGCACGTTTTATTGAAATGGAAACTATGTAAATTACAATTGCAACCAATGCAGCCCGGAGAGTAAACAGCTACTTTGTGCCTCATGACTCACCCTGTGTGTCCCAGATATGTGGCGTGATGCAGGGGGCACCTCCCTCTCGCGTCTCTTTGGTTGACATCAGCAGCGTTCTGGAGCAGGAACTCGCAGGCGATCAATGAACCCTGAAATAAAGTAACAACACCAGTTAGCTTAGCACTGACAACAAAATATTGCTATTGAGTTTTTGGGAGTAAAAGGGTATTTAAAATGGATATTCACGCATTCCCAGCAACTGACGTGACTTTTTTTCTGTTAGCAGAGCCATTTCTGGTAATTTTGGAGGGAATTGATGTTTAATTGTTTATATTTTTTGTCTAATTCAACTTTATTCAACGTCTGGTTTGTGTCAACTGATCATCAACACAGTATCTCAATTAGTGCCCCTGTTATGAGTCTTATCCTGGTTTTAATCATATTCAGAATATGAACTTGAACTGAATATTGAACTTCTGTATCATATCATATAAAATATATATAAAATCATATCCTCGTATGATTCTAACATTTTATTGTCCAATATTGATTTTAATTCATTTAAATTTTTGATTATTTCTTTTCTCATACAACTTACAGTTGATTATATAAAACAATGTATCTATATGACTGACAACTGAATAGCCGTCCACAGCCACACAGCTTCCCTAGATTCTTTGCCAATAATATTTTGTGTAATATCTGAGTTTCAGTGTGGATCTGTTGTGACAGGTAAGCCTTCATCCTCAGCATGAACAAAACACTGCAGTTTCAACCAATAGCAAAGCTCCTCCAGACCCACAGAAGACATTTAACAACTATTTCCACAGGTTGAGAAGTGCCCATAACATGAATCTTTTTCTTCTATTACTAAAACATTAACTGATCTGCACAGATATGATGCTTCCTATATGACTAATTTCTGGTACCGCTCAGTCGACTGACTCACCCCAATCACACCCTGTATGAGGGGCGTCTTTCCTTCGTCCTCATCGTTGACCAAATTGACATCCGCCCCGTGGGCTAGTGCTTCAGCCATGACAGGCAGGTTGCGAGCTTTCGAGGCTTTGTAGAGCAGCGCTCCGGGATGAAGGTCCCTCATGTCCTCTGGGTCTGACGTCTCTGGCTCAACCTCCAGCTCAGCTTCACCACTCGAGTCCTCCGACACCTCACATTCTGAGGACGGGGTAAGGAGTACTCATGTAACAGCAATAAAGGACACACACAATTTATAAAAATTGTAACTGTAGCTGTTGGCAGGTCTGTACTTGCATTTAAGGAAGCAAACATGTACCATTTTATGCCTACAGTATCTACAGTGCAATCTGTTGCACGTTCCTCCACTGGACTCACCCTCTGTGACGCTGTCCACCACTGAGCCAAACACCAGGATGTCTGTGCTGCCATCTGTGCTGCCTCCCAACCCGCTGTCACTGCTTAGGCCTGCCGGACCGGGAGATGCCAGAACATGGACACATTAGTTACCACTGTCTCTTTCTGGCTGATGAGTGTTGTTTAAACGGGCACAGAATCGGGCAAGCGCAAACAAATTCAATTCAATTCACTTCAGTTTTATTTATATAGCGCTATATCATAACAAAGTTATCTCAGGGCACTTTTTCATATACGTAGAGCAGGTCTAAAAAAGCAGAGTCTTGTACAGAAACACAAGATTCAAGCATCTGATCCACAATCTGGGTAAGAACCTACAATTAGAGGCTCGAGTATCTTGCAGTGGCCTGTGAACAGTGAATACATTGCCATTTTTTTTGGAACAGATGGTCACAATAGTGAGTCGCTTACTTCGAGGCCCAGATCCTGTGTCAAAGTAGGAGAAGAGAGAGTCCAGCTCATCGGGACAAAACAGGGAGTCTCGTCTGAACTTAGCAGCTGCTGTGAGACAAACAGGTGAAAGTAGCAGGTGAGAACACCATTGTTGGACCATTACTGTACAGAGGCCTAGCCCTAGTTTGTGCCTCTTATGCATTAACGTTACATTCAAGTCACAGCACTAAGCATCCAATTTACCTAGCAGGTTGTTTAACAACACTTACTGCTGTTTTGAAGGTTATTTCCACAATTCTCAAAGACTCTTCTAACTATCTGGATGAAAAAATATTGGAAAATTGGCACCATTAAAAGTACGCCGAATTAGCTATTTGCAGTTCCTGTTTGCCATGTACCCATGGATGTACAGACAACTATCACTGGATTACTTTGATACTGAAGAAAACTTAAAACGTGAATATTCTCAGGCAAGTTCTGCAGTTACAAGAAGCCTCATTTTTCTATGGGTCAAATCAGCAGGCCAAACTACAATAACTAACTTCTCTGAGTTTTTAGGACACCAGCATGCACCTGTCCCTTTCACCTCATGCAGTATCTTTGCTTCAAGTACCCCGTACCCCCAACTCTCCTTCACAGTTTGAAAACCTCTCATCTATACCACTATACTGTAACTGATAATACAATTTTAAAATTTGGTTCACGTTGAGCAGGGAGATACAGTATGTCATTTCTGGCTACCATCTTTGTGCTCTGTACAGCTGTGAGTTTTGATAAACAACCTTCTGGGTTTTTCAAAAATCGCATAATATATAGGTGTAGAAAAATCAGGTGCTTAGAGCTGTGACTTGTAACACATTAGAGACACAAACAGTTTAAGCCCAGCTTACGTAAAAACAACCCATCACTAGAAAGCTCCATTCTGAACAGACATAAGCCCAGACAGAGATCAATTAAAGTACCTGCGGAGAGGGTGGAAGGGGAGGTGCTTCCAGGCTCTTGTCGGTATCTTCGGCGTGTTTTAGGTACCGTGGTGGCGCTGTTGTGTCTCCGACACTTCTTCACGCTCCACCGCCGCTCCGACTTCCTCTCTCCGTTGATGAGTATCTCTGTGGAGCCCAGCTTCTTCAGGAATTTCTTCTCTACGTACTTTGCCTTAATCCAAGCCTCCTTCTCCTGCCTGCAAGGGACCACACAACATGTGACAGACTTGTAGCGTTCAAAAGTAACAGATTTAAATAATGCACAAGTTCATATTTATATAGTTGAGTTATATATTTAATATTCTATATAATTATCAGTTATATATTTTAGAAATTCCTACCTTGAACTGGACGGTAATGGTTTCTTTAGACCTTGTTCTTGATATGATCCTTCATAGATGTGGTTGATGACACTGTTTCCAAGCTCACACATTAACTACAAAGCAAAGATGAGACATGACATTAATGGTCTCCACACTAAGACAGAACTTAAAGGAATAGTTTGTGTTCGCTTTTTTGCCAAGTTAGATGAGAAGATCGATCCCACTCTCATATCCAGGAGCCAGGAGACGGTTAGCTTAGCTTAGCGTAAAGACTGTAAACAGGGGGAACAGCTAGCCTGGCTCTGTCCAAAGATAAAGGCACCTCTAAAGCTCACTAATTAACACGTTACTTTGCCTTTTACAGAGCCGGTCCAACTGTTTCACCCTGCTTCCAGTCTGTATGCTAAGCTAAGCTAACTGTCTCCTGGCTGTAGCTTTATATTTAAATAAGCCTATTTCCCAAAACTATTCTTTAAATGCATTAACAACTGCTTAATGACTTAACAATAATAAGTGCCTCATTCTGGTCCTTATTCCTCAGGACGCTGCTGAGACAAACTGTACCTTTAATAATTCTGGTTCCCATGAGTCCAGTGTCAGCGAGCGAACCTTCGAACAGTGAACTCCGAGACTCCTGCAACAAAAACATATTTTAAGTTAAGAAATTTGCTGTTTTTATGTTCTGTAGTCAAACATTTCAGAGAGAAGAATTTGACTTTGTTATGACTACAAGGCAACAGATGGCGGCCAACACGAGGAAACAATAGTTTATATTCTTTTAATAGGAAAGTGGACGTTTTACAAATGAATCATACACTATGGTGTTGCATGGTGACCTGGTCTGAATAGCTGCAAGTGATGTAAAATCACAAGAGGGAAATGAGAGAAGCTGCTCCTAATGTCATGCAAATCACTAAGTTCCACCGATGAAGCTGTCTGGTATCCAGGCAACAGTGATACTGTGTTTCTCCCCTTCGTCGCCCTGGTTTTTTAACAAAGAGGCCATGTCTGATCTCACTGTGAGAGGACGAGCCCCAAAAAGGGAACATGAATATTCAACAGGTGGGAACACACACAGGGATGGGGTTTGTGATTACATAACCAGTGATAATTGCAACTTAAAAATAACAAACAACTCCTGAGGGACTTTTTTTCCCCCAGCGGGAGCTTGAAAACGAACCTCAGTGACGCAACAGTGTGATGTAACCGAACATGAGCGCGGTGCAGTGATCTGGGCGATGAGAGGATGTGTTTATCTACCTTCATTCAACAGCATTAACATCATATTCAGCAGGATCCGACACTGAATTAAACTATTCAATGGCTTGTTCGCTGTGTGTGTCGCAGCTCTGCAGCCATCTTGATCTTCTCACTTCCCTCCCACAATGGAAACTCTCAATCAAAGCCTGATCCAATAAGCAACGTACTGCGCTTTAATCCCTTCAGCTGTGTGTGTGGCAGACCGTGCTTGGTAAGGCCAAAGTAACAGACAGCTGGCACCACTTCCCGTCTACAGTGCCAGCACCCACACAGCACATGGCAGTGTTGGAAGAGGTATTCAGATCTTTTACTTAAAGTCCCCCTCCACTCAGAAATGTGTTTTTGCTTAGTGTTACTTTACTTTAATGTTTGAGTTTGACACAAGAAGACTGTTTTTAAATTATTCTGCTGAAGAGGCAAAAGTTCTCTGCGCTCACTTTAAAGCTGAGTTTAACACGTGTTCGTAGGAGAAGGATTTTGAGACATCACACCTCGTTTGGAAGCCAATCCTGGTCCGATATGCAACTTACACAGGCGTGATGTGGAAACCTGAAGCCTCCAGTGCACATACACTGAGAATGGGCTTTTCAGTGAAGAAAGAGACATCTTTTAAAACTTTTGAAATTAAAAATATTTGTATATTCATTGATTTTTCAATGAAGGAGAAGGAGTAGATGTGATTTTATTTTATTTCTTTGGGGAAAATCCATATCAGACACAAATGTTTTAAAACATGTCTAGAGGGGATCTTTAAGTAAAAGTATCAATATCATCAGTGTGAAAATACTCTATTACAAGTTTTCCATATAAAGTTTTCTTTAAAGGAGTACTCCACCAATGTAGCCTTGCACTTCTATAACAGTGTTGGACTCATGATTGACAGTTAAAAAAAGAAGAAGATCAAAATCGATGCAGCAGAACCAGAGATGTCGTCTTTTTTACTCCATGCATTCTTCTTCCTTGTCAAAACCTGGGGACTACATTACCCACAATGCAACTCGACCGGCAACAGTTCAGTCAGAGATTCGGGTGTGTTATGCTAGTAGCGGCTAATTTAGCCTCGAGCCCCTAGCCTCAAGCAGAGATGAGGAGCGGGCTACAGAGGTCTGGTAAGCTAACTACATGAGTGCAGTACTTGAGTAAATGTTCTTAAGTTATATTTTTTCAGATTAATCTGAAAGATAAAAATGTTTTTCTGGTCTCTACCTGTGGATGCCGGAGCACTCGATACACAGCAGGATGCCCAGGTTGATCGAGGCCCAGCGAGGGTCGGCCTGGCCGCAGTCACAGCACTGCTCGTTCCCCGGCAGACACTGGATCCGCTGCAGGATGGTCTCCCCTCGGGCGCTGCGCTCCCGCGGCTCACTGGCCGAGTCGATACTGCTGGTGGACGGAGACGCCGTTCTGTCCAGATGCTAAATATAAACACACAAAAAAGCCACTCATTAGGATCACAAAATGGCATATCAATAGGTAAAGGTTTTGCAAATGCACGAATGATGTCTCTTCTGTTGTACCAGAAGGTTCAATTACAAGGTTTTAGTACAGATTAAACAAACATGTCAATTAGTGAGCTTTAGACGTGCTGGTAGGCAGATTCTTTACTGTTGGACAGAGCCAGGCTAGCTGTTTCCCCCCGTTTCCAGTCTTTATGCTAAGCTAAACTAACTGTCTGTTGGTTGTAGCTTCATATTTACTGTACAGTCATGAGAGTGGTATCAATCTTGTAGTTAGTTAACATTTTGATCTATAACAATGCAGCATATTTTATAAACTGATCATTTATTTTAGGTGTACATTTTTTAATCTGCAAAATGACTAGTACTGTAACGACATCTGTCAGATAAATGTAGTGGAGTAAAAACTACATTTCCCTCTGAATGTAGAAGTATTAAGAAGCATAAAATGGAAACACTCTTATGAAGTAGAAGTACCTCAAAATTATACTTACGTACAGTACTTGAATAAATATACTTTACTTTCCACCACTGCAACAATACAATAAAATCTCACAAACAAGCTATAAAGCCGATATGTACGTGCTTTATGACCCAGACCTGCGACTCACCTCTATATAGTAGGTGTCTGGGCTCTCTCTGTAGGCTGAGGCAATGCTAGCTTGAACTGCCTGAATCCACGCTTGTCTTAGCTTCTCAGACTCAGCCTGAAGCATACAGCTCCTGTAAAACAGACAAAGTAGCATTATCTGTACAAATCTGAATAATAAAGTGTGCCATGCTAAACTAACACTGTATGTAAAAAGGAGTTTTCCTCTGCATATTCATAGGTTTCACATATACTCATATATACACAAAAATAAAATGACTACAATCACAATTTACTATATAGAAAAATGCTGAATTGATTTACTAAAGTACAATTAAAATGATAAATAATAAGACAAAGAGTCTAAATCCATGCTAGCAGTTCTGTGAGGCTGTACTTAGGCACAGTGTTGCCTTGAGCTAAATGCTAACGTCAGCATGCTAACATGCTCACATATACTAGTCAAGTCTATTTATATAGCACGTTTAAAAAGAACCGAAGCTGACCAAAGTGCTGCACAAACGGCACAATAGACTATGCTAACATACTGATGTACTGTTTAGCAGGTATGTTTACCACGTCTGCCATCTTAGTTTCAGTGTGTTAGCTTGCTAAATTTTGCTAGTTAGCACTAAACACAAAGTACAACCGAATCTGATTGTCCTTTGTTTTGTGGGCATTTGGTCATAAACTTAAAAGTGTTGGACAAATTAAAATTTTGACCTGGTGAAAAAGTGAAGGGATCACCAAAGATATCACAATTCACCCTCTGGGGAGCATGAACGTCTGAACCAAAGTATGGTAATCCATCCTTACTTGGAGGGGGAGACGACTTCGAAGCAGAACCTCCTCTCGATGTCCTCACATGGTTTAACAGAGCACAGCCGGAGGTCTTCCACCACCACCGTCAGAGAATCCTGCTATCACACAAACAACTTCTTATTTCTCTGCTTATCAACAGCCGCAACACAACACAAATATAAAGCAGCTGTTCCTCCTTTATAAGACGTTGTTTTTTTTCCTGGCAGTTGGAAGCCTCAGAGTACGTGACCATTAGATATTTACACACACTGATGTCAAGCAGAGAATTGAAAATGACCTGAAAACCACACCGTCAGCTCCAGATTGAGAGATCTCTTGACTCGCAAACACAGTCACTGAGTGATGATGGATTTCAGTGAAGATCACCATAATGTTAAAAAACATTCCCCCCCATTAAAGTGCACTTAACCTCTTAGAGCCCACTTTACCCAGGGGAAAGCTGATAGCTCAAAGATATATGGACTTGCCTTGAGCTTCTTCTGATAGACCAGCTGACTGTTCTGTATGGAGAACCACCGTCTAGAGAGAGAGAGAGAGAGAGAGAGAGAGAGAGAGAGAGAGAGAGAGAGAGAGAGAGAGAGAGAGAGAGAGAGAGAGATAAATAAAAATCCTTCCAATACTAAAGGGTCAGTGTGCAAAGGTGAACCACTGTGGAAAGCAGTGATCAAGGACGGGTAAAAGCATTGAGCGAAATGGTTTTTCACTCCCGGCAACACAATATTGTGACCATATGAGATTAATTTATTACATCGCTTCACATCACAGCCACACTAACCTCCCGAACCTGCCACAGAGAAACACCTGGTTAAAGTATACTATACATTTTTATATATGTTATATTACATTGCATTATATTATTCATATCAATATATAATAATATTACTACTATATTGTAAAACAGTATTTTTGTATTATCATATATTCTATACCATCGTATTCTCTTCCATTTCTATCATGTATGCATATCATAGTATTGTATTATTAATGTATAGCACGGGTTGTCAAAGTCCCCTCAGACAAATCCGAGACAACTGCAGCCCCCAACACCACCCCCCTCGTTGTCAACAGGAAGAAGTATGATGTTGCCATGGAGTCAGTGAGCTACGCTGTGGGCTACAACTTGAGCCCCGTGTTTTTAGCCTGTAATTCGCTTACATTTTCGCAAATTTGCACCATTAAAAGTATGCCGAATTAGCTATTAGCAGCTCCTGTTTGCAATGTACTCAAGGATGTACCGACAGCTATCACTGGATTACTCTGATACTGAAGAAAACTTAAAAACATGATTCTCAGGCAAGTTCTGGAGTTATAAGGAGCGTGTTTTTTCTATGATTTCTAAGCGTGTTAATGGACGTTTATTCACAATGATATCGAAGATAATGATATCGTCGGGAAGTGTAAGTCACCCTGAATCTAAGAATATACGTATCATGTCTCTATGTTCAGATTTCACTGAGTTATGACTCAGAGAAAGAGTGCCATTTTTGGCGCAAATTGCAGGCCAAATCAGCAGGCCAAACTACAGTAACTAGCTAACTTCCTGTTGTTTTTAGAACACTGGCATGCTCCTGTCTCTTTCACCTCACGCAGTATCTTTGCCTCATGTCTCTCCAGTGTTACTAACACTTGTAACAAACAAACAAAGTGTTGCTTTATCTAAATACTTAAACTTAAATAATATAGAGGACACATCATGGCTGCCAGAGTTGCACTACAGGATTTCTTTCGGGCTACTACTACTGACTACTAGTTAAGGTACTGTAATGTATATATTGTATATAGCTTTTTAAACATAATCTCTAATCTCTCTAATTTTATTTTCTATGTATTTAATTCAATAAAGTCTTAACTTATAAGTCTATGTAACTTAATACAACTTCTATGGTAAGGCTAAAGCCACGCAGAGTGTTTTACCATCGATTTACTGTGTATACTAATGTGATATATTACAGTATATAGGGATTTTTGCTGTCTTAGTTACCTGTTCCAGGTCTTAAAGGCATTGCTGGCCCTCTTGAACAAGTAGCCCTCCATCACCACACCATTAGGAGCATCCACGTTGAACTCCACCTTAGAGTCGTCATACGAAAAGTCCTGAAAGAGAAGAGAAAGAGACCCCCACATTAACCCTGGTTGTCATACAAAAGGTCAGCAGACCAGGTGATCGTTGGCAGGATGTTGTTCTAACCTTTCAATTGTCAAACAGGAAAACAAAACACTTGTGCCTTTTCTGTAGCAAAGAGGTTGCATGTGTGCTGTTCCTGGAATACCAGTAGCATTGCCTGCGCACTGTACTGTACATACAGTCCATTAACCAACCAAATCAGCAGACATTGTGCGATCATGCAGAAACGCTCACGTGTTAGTCCATGTATGCATAGGTTTTGCATGCCATCTTCCAGAGTGGCACACTGGGGCATTTCGTAACCGAACAGATGTGAGTGTGACGCAAATTATTACATAAACAGAGTATGATTCATGTGAAATTAGCCTCTAACCTTTTCACGACTTAAAACATGTCACCTCGCACTTTAATGCTAGCCAACAGAAAGTGGTACACAGGTATTTAGGGCTTAGGGCACAGTCATTCCTAAACTGAAGGGTTTTAAGAAGCGCAATCATCATTCAAGAAAAGACCAGACCCAGTCTTCCCACCAGAGTCAATTTAGGCTGCACGCTAAAAACGCAGAGACGTATCAGACTTAAAAAAAAAAAGTATCCAAAAATATATTAAAGTGTCTGCTGGAGTGACCCAAATAAAAACCGATCTTCATTCACTCTCCTGTTTCATAACAGGGTGTGCGTACATGCAGCAGCTCCCAGCACACCATCGCATGTTTGAATAATAGAACAACTTGCTGCTCTCCACATATCACGGTTTTAAGTTGTATACATATGTAAAAAAAAAAAAAAAAAAAGGAAAAAAGGCTGTATTCCAGCACACGAGAGACAACGTTTGAGTCATGGACCATCATCAGGCATCAAATTTACAATGTGAAACAAGAATAAACTAAATATATTAAAGTGCCAGTTTGTAACATGAATAATGAATAAAAAGATCCTTAAAAATAGACAAACAATCCATGTCAGAAACCAAAAATGGTTGAAAAAAGGGGCTACGGGAGGCAATAAACAGTGCAAATTTACCTAAGAAAAACAAATCATATATCTATTAATAAAGAAAAGGACAATAGAATCAATTACTGTTACAGTGTGCATGAATTCAACCGTTTTTTCCCCACATGATTGCATTTTCCTATGCATCTATCCACCAGTGTTAACATGTATACATCCACATGCGTCATTGAGCATTACACCTGGGAACTCCTAACATTTTCAGATTTTAATGAGAGAGACTGTGCTGAGCGAAAGTAAAGGTAAGAAAACACACAGAGAGAAATAAAGAGAGTAAGTGATGTGTTCTGTGTATTCTAAAAACTCTACAAACTACTGTTACAGCAGGACAACTTATCTTGCTTCACAAAACCTACACGTCTGTCTAAAGTCAAGGGGTAATCATTGCTAGAATAAAGTTGAATATTATGATAACTAAATGAGAATATGCATTAAAGTAACAAACAGCCAACCCACCAAACTGTGGTCCCACCGGCAAAAGATCTTCATTTTCAAACGTTTAGTGCGTTCCAACAACATCGAAAAGCACAAAAAAAGCAAAAACCTTTTTAAAAATATGTATATTATAAACAGGCTCCTGAAAACCAGATCTCTCAGAGTCGAAGCATCTTCACTCTCTGAGGGCTGTACCTCTCACAGCGGAGGCTAACGCATTGTGTCGCTGCAGTGCGGTGCATAATTCCAGCACTGACATGTGTGCCCTCCACTCCAGCCACCTGCCTGCTGCCCCGTGAGCCTCGGGATTAGGACTAATTACCATACAGCTGCCAATGTATCCATGGCAGGGAGCTGCGGAAGAATAGTGGACTACACTACGCAGTACTGTAGCTGCTCTTGACCCAAAAAGACGAGCAGGCTACTTTGACACTTCACTGTCTGGGTCTGCTTCAAGTTTTACAACTCCCCAAACACACCTCCCTTGCTGAAGAAGGTGGGAGTTTCAGTCCCCTGTTGACCCAGAGGGAATCTATCTGGCAGGCTGCCCAGACCACCAAACAAATACTACTCAGGGCTTGATTTACCATCTACACTGACAGCACGCAACTGCAATCCCTGCAAGGCAACTACGGAATCTGTAAGAAGTCGATGCAGCTTACCTTCAGCTGTCAGACGCCTTTTCTTTTTTGAATATAACAGAGGAGGCAGGCAACACTGAACAAGACGTGCACTGGGCGGTACTCTGCAATCTCTCAAGCCTACAACAAAGACCATCTATTTTTAATGATGCAAACGTCACACAGACAGAAACTGAACATCAGTGAATTATTGAACGAGCGGGGAAACAGAGACTTCCAAATGTTTGGAGCAAATAAGTAAATTGTTGCGGAGCAGCAGGAACACTGGATGATGCAGACGACATGTCCTGATGCTTCATCCACCACCTGCTGCTGCTGCTGCTGCTGCACGTAGGTCGGCCTACAGGCTATGCTGCAGAGCTCCAAATGGTGAGCCCGGTTGGTAGCACTGATTACTCAGTCTGCTGCGATGCGTTTGTTCATCCTTCTGTGTCTCATCATCACTATCGTCTACAAGCTCTCATCTGTTACAAACTGGCTTCACGCCTTCAGCCCGTCTTGCCGTACATAACTGCCTGACATCTGCTTAGCTGTCTTCAACTATTCCTCAACAGACCTGGTTGACTTCACTACAAAGCCTGACACCTTAGAAGTCTTTTCAAATACTACCCTGCCACGAGACATTGATCACAAGAGATAATAAATAGTCCACAGTCGTGTAATTGATTTCTCGTGCCAATGTGAAGGAAATTGCCACAACAAAACTTACTCCAGAACATGACAAATGGCTGCTCGAGTTCCTGACAGCACTATTGTGAGAAAGCTTTCCCTTTGGACACAGTTCTCTGTATGCTAAGCTGGGAATTAGGCTCTCTCTGACTCCTCTAATGAGCTGTGTTGGAACACAAAAGGGACGTTGAGGATGAGGAGATTCAAAAAGCCGGCACTCAAGATAAAGAATAAGTGTGTGACGTGACGTTTCCGTCTTCTGATGACCTCATCTAACGAAGGCCCAGGGCTGAAACGTCACGTGTTGATGAATAAATGTGTTTAGAGCTATATTTGTCTACATAGCAAGTGTTGCCCGTCTGTTTTTTTCCTCCTGAAGGATGAGAATAATTAAACAGACAAACAACTTCTGGGGCAGCTTTTGCTTCCCTGTGGGAATGTCATGGGAAGTTTTGGACCACATGGCTGCAAAAATGAGTAGCAATATGTAAAAATTAATTTGATAAATATATATATAATATAATATAAAACTATAATATCATTTTATTAGAGCTGTAAAGATTAGCCGATTGACAAAAAAATGAATTGGCAAATATTTCAATTTCAAGCACCTCAAATGTGAGGATTGTATGCTTTTCATTGTCTTATATGATAGTAATCTAAATATATTTGATTGTTTTGGACTGTTGGCTGAATAAAACTGGTAATTTGAATATATCTCTTTGGGCTGTAGGAAACTATAATGAGAATTTTTCACAATTTTACAGATAAAATAATCTGCATATTAACAGATAATGAAAATAATTGTTAGTTGCAGCCATAAATCTTATTAAAAGTAGTTTTATATTCTTACAGTATGTATATACATTTATTTATGTACTGTATATGCCTTCTATATCGCCAACATCTGTGTTGTTCTGATATTATGCTTTGTTGCCTGATGTAGAGTGTTGTTGTCCATCATAAAAGCACCATACAAAAAAAAATATTGAATCATTTTTTCACTACAACATCTATGTGGAGATTCAAGCAGTAAAAATAAATCCAGTGACCCACAGGGGCAGCATGTAGCGCTGCGCTGGTGATGTAAATGTAGAAATATAGAATAGCAGGTGGAGCCGACCGCCTTGGACAGGACTTCTCCATTAAATCTGCGGTTAAAAATGAATGGCTCTGGCATTTAGATGCTTTCCCCTGCACCGTGCGCCCAGCCAGCAATAGTGACAGTCCGCGGGCTGGAGCACTTTAACTCCCTTTCTGCTCTCCTGGTTTCTGCTTGTACTGAGTAAGCGCCCCCTTTGCCCTGTGTAAGTTGACA
Source organism: Macquaria ambigua (assembly GCA_008360985.2). NCBI lineage: Eukaryota > Metazoa > Chordata > Actinopteri > Centrarchiformes > Percichthyidae > Macquaria > Macquaria ambigua. The sequence goes on along the minus strand of VMKM01003701.1, from coordinate 15,046 downwards.
CAAGGCTTATTGCACATGCTCAATGTGACGAGGAAGAAAATAAACGAGGAGGGGGGAAAAAAAAAATCCCTTTAACAAAGTAGGCCATGCTGTTCTAAAAACAGTGGAGGAGACAAAATACAATCGTGTGCATGAATAAATCTAATACGTCAAATGTGTCATGTAATATTTAAGATTCAGAAAGATTACATGTTAATTGTAATGCTTACAGAGTGAAAAAACATCATGAAAAAGCAGGAAAATTCTCATCAATTGCACTTGTTTTCTATTTTAGGACACTGCAATTATTCCTTTGCAGTATGTGATGTAACAGACGCTTTCTATACAGGCCATTCAAACTAAGTTCAGTGTTTCTAATTGTTTTGTATAAATGATTCAGGATGCACTTCAGCTTGCCCTCAAGGCTTTTGGAGTCTGGCTACAGCTTGAAGAAAACTTCAAAGGGGTTTGTTAATGTTCCGTACGAACACTGCGGGCTGCGCTGCACCCTCCCCGCACACTAAAACCAAAACGTCTTTCAAGTGAAAATGGAAATTCAGATGGGAAAAACAAAGTGAGTAGTACTCACCTGCAAGAGGGTCTGAGAGGAGATGGCGGCATCAGGAACATGCAAGCAGAAGAAAAGAAAATACAGCGTTAGACCCACCAGACTGGTTTAGGTGGGGTAATACAATAATCTTTCAGGTTCAATGATTATCCTCCTTACTGGTCTAACAGTCAAAACATCACCCACCTACTGTAACACCACAATATTTACATGCCATGCTCATTTTAATGTGGCTTCAACTCGTGACCTTGCTAATTTACTACGACAGTGCATGGTCCCCTTGGAGATGGATGGGGCTTAATGTCTAATGTCTTAATGTCTAACAGCCCTGGCAAAAACAGATCAATAACTGGCCCCACATGTGACCCAGCCCCTTCCCCCGTGGCTCTATCCATAGCACAGACCGCAGCGCCTGGAGGGAGAGCACTGACCGGAGCTGCCTGACAGATGGTCACTGATCCTGGGGTACGAAGGAGCCAGACGCTGGCCCGCTGAAAAGAAGGCTTTCTGAATTATTAAATGACAAGATGCCAGGCAGGGAGTGCACCCTTCATTTATGGGTTACTGATCGCCAAGAGAAAATATGCAATATATTCATACAGCCACATTTGAAATGTGTAAAAATAGGAAAAATAGTCTACAGTCATGCCAGCCGTTCTGTGAGGCTGTACTTATGGCTGTTAGCATTTAGCTCAAGTTGTGCCTTGAGCTAAATGCTAACATGCTCACAATGGCGCTAGATGAAAAGTCATATGATCACCAAACTTATTACATTTTATTCTGGGAGGGATGGGCATGAAAGTCTGTACCAAATTTCATGGCAATCCATCCAATATTTTAGATATTTCACTAAAAACCACAAATGTGAACCTCATGGTGGCGCTAGAGGAAAAGTCAGGGGATAACCAAAGTCAGTAGGATTCATCCTCTGGGGAACATGAATGTCTGTACAAAATTTCGTACCAATCCATCCAGTAGTTATCGAGACATTTCAGTCTGGACCAAAGTGACCAACCGATAATCGAGTCCGATAATCCATCCATAGGGCCACAACACTAACGTGGCTATAAATGCTCAACAAAGCATAAGGTCAGCACTTTACCGGACTAAGAGCACACTGAGGCTCCTGAATGCATCAGCACATACAGTAGTTAATGTGCTGACCGTCTGCAGCAGACAACAGTGGGATTAATAGCTCTTAAAAACACTTAATTCCACCTGATTTAATGCTAAAATCAATGCCTGGACTTTGTTAGGGGGATTAATCAAACACTTCCCAGCTGCCCAGGTCTAATCCCTCCCCAGTCACAACAGATGCACTGGGCCAAGTGGCAGACTGGATCCTGGAGGTGAGATGTGAGCACATTCACACCCAGTTAGATTCTCAGAACAGCTCAGTATCAACCTGCCAACCTAACAGAAGGAATAAAGAAGATTCTTCAGGGTCAAAACCTGTGTGTATCACTTCAAACCATCCCAACTGTCCGAATCCTTTGCTTGCGGGGAAATATCGACAGACAGACAAACATGAAAGGGTTTGCGCCCTTGAATCCAAGGTTTTCAAGAAGTAGTGTCAGGTGCGTGTAGCCGAGATAAACAGTACCATCTCGCAGGGAAAAATGCCCACACACTGACAAAAAAAAATAGAAGAGGCTCCTCACAAGTTGAAGTTGTGCTGATGGTCCTATGACCGAAAAATAATTAACATCTTTGTTACGTAATATCTTAAGGCTTTTTAAGACCTCAATTAATGCAATTTAATACATGTTTCAAACCAGCTAAAGTATGAAAATGTGATGGAAAAACAGTCAGGACAATATGGCCTAGTATGATTTATTATTATATCAAATTGTATTCAGCACTTTCCAGCAGTATATAACAATAATTCCTCGTGATATAGTAAATGAACGCGGCATGAACCCAGATAAGCGTCAGAAAATGGATGTATGGATGGATTAACAGATTGAAAATGTGTTTTTTGCTAAAATCTACACATGCCCATTATGAAACAATGAGCTTCCTAGCTACTGTAGCTAGCAGTAGTGACTGTGTTTACCACAGATCTGATGGTGCCAACTGAAACTCCACAAAAAAAAAAAATCACACTTTTAGTTTATAGGTGTATATCATCTCCTGACAGTACGAAATCAGATATAATGTTACTGCCTACGACAATTTTGTGAATTAAATTGAAGACTTTAATACCTTCTAAGGCCGTTTTTTGAGGAAACTGAAATCAGTTCTTTATAAGACTTTTCAAGACCTGCAGATACCCGGCATATTTTTGGTAGAATCTTCTAAATGTTTTATTTATCAAAAAAAAAAAAAAACAAACAAAAAGGAACTCACCCTCTGCTGAATGGTTGCATGTTTATGCTCCATTTCCCTCTTCTCCATGGCCGAATCAATCACTAGCTGATCCAGCTGAAAGTCAGTTCACACAGACAAAAACAAAAAGTTCAGTGTTTCTGAAAAAGAAAAGGTACATCCCGTGAAGCTCTTCATTTTGTGAAGAGTGAAATAATTCTAACATATATGGCAGAGTAAAGGCCCTGTCAGAGGTAGGGGTGATTCAGAGAAGCTGACTGTGACTCTTTCCGCTTGCAAACACAGGCTAAGCCTCCAATGACACGTTAGGTCAGTGTTTGGTAATGAGGCATCGATTCAGTTCTCCTGCAGCAGTCATATGCACCCAATGGTTGTGGGTGAAATATTGGTTTGAACTGTAATGGAGGCTTTTTTATTGCATGCGGAGAGGAAGCCTTTTTATTAGGTACAATACATTCAAAATCCAACATATCACAATGAACAAGCGGAAATTCAAATGATGAATTACGCAACTGCCTCTTGTCGATAGTTCAAATGAGGATCAAACCAGCTCCAATCAAGAGCACACGCTGGGCGGTGATAAAGATGCTTTGCTCACCTCAGCAGCCAGTTTCTTCATGTACGGGTCGATCTCATCCAGCAGGTTGTAGCCCTGCTGGAACAGCGAGTACTGGGCGTGCATGAATGACAGCATCTGGGTGGGACAGGAGCAGCTGTTATGTTTTTGTTTTTAACATTATGAAGTGCTAGGTGTTATGCGTCTGCATTGACTTACAGCATCTAGGATCTCGAATTTCTTCTTCGCCTGCAGGACGTTGATCTGCAGAAACAAAGACAGACGTGTGTTTCTAAATGAACATCAGACTGTCTGGAGTATTGATTGTGATCTTGATATCCACAACAATACACCACATCTGACACCTACAGGCTGTTGAAATAACTCCCTCTAGTGGACAATATTTCCCTTTTTCTAACTGTAACACCATCAGCCTTAATTTGAGTTGACTCTGACAAAGACAACCCACAATATGTCCCATTACGGTGGGACAGTAGAAGTGGACACATAGAACATAGTGTCTATGGCGTTTCCTGAATTAAAGCCTTTGCATTGTATGTCTTAACGGATGCAAACCTAAATGACATTTTGTGCTACATTTAAGAGGTGACTTATACATACAGCGCATCTCCCTACAGCTTCGACCTCTTTCTGCCTCGAGACACTTTCAATTAAGTCTCAAAAGGGTAAGATGTCTGAGAGCAGTGAGAGAAGGCTGCCAGCAGACAAAACAAAGAATGGAAAGAGGGCACGGCCATCACAGCGATCACACTGAATCAGTCTCTTTGTTCCCGGCGGGCAAGTAAGTCATGGGTAGGAGGTTACAACTTGTGGGCAAAATAAACCCATGCTGCATATGAACAGAGAGCAGGATGTGTCACACAGGAAGAAGGACGGACACAGACATCGCTGCGGGCTAAAGGGCTACGTCACGGTGATTCCCCCGACTGTACAGGCGAGGTTAGTCTAGTCTAGTGGGAATGTAAACGAATACATTACTTACTACAGACAATTTGCGCTGAACAGATTCAAACAGCATCAGAATTTTTTTTTTACAGTAATATTCGTCCCACCTCCCCACACTGACTTGTCACCCGACTGACACACCTTTAAGAACACACTGTATAAACTCAAACAAGGGTTCAGAGATTCATAGAGTCGTTTTTCTAACCTGCAGTACGTAGTCCAGAGCAAGGTGTCGGAAGCACTTGCGAGTGATGCTGAGCGTCCCGGTGGCTTCTTCGACCTCGTGAGGCTTGTTCCTCGGCGCCTGCGCGTTCTTCACCTGCGCGATTTCCATATCCTCACGCACCCTGTCAAAGTGCTTCTTGGTCTCCTTGAACTTTCGAACATCCCTGACGGACACAGACACAGAGCGAAATTTAAGTGAGACATCAGTAAAGCAGTAAAGCTTTAAACTGGATCACACACAAACTAAGGTTCAGTTCAGGAGATAGCAGAATTACAGATTTTGGGTATTTAGAGTCACCACAAAGTCAGTGTGAGGTTGCAGGTAACCTACTTTAGCTGCTTTGTTCATGATATGTCTGTGACAACACATCTGGGCTGCAAAAAGTTGTACTCTGTTTAATATTTAAAAACACCAAAAAGGTTTTCGGGGTTAACAGGGGTACGTCTGCTCTTCTGTTGTGGACTTTGGCTTTTTCTACCGGTGTTGAATATTTTAGTTTTTATTCAAAGTTCTGCAGGGATACCTGACTGAAGCACCATGAATCGTAGGTTTACTCACTCTTTTACAAAGTTGTGCAACTGCTGCTTCACAGACCGCTGAGCTTGATCAAAGAGGATCTGAAACAGATGAAAAGAAGAAATTAGCATTTCTATATTATGCTTTTGAAGCACATGAAGACTTTGTACACCTTGGAATTGAAAGGCATAGCCAAAATGTTCATACTACTGATGGTGCAGAACTGCTGACCCTTGGGAGAAATAGTTTTAAAGTTGTGACTTTTACTTGCAGTGGAGTATTTTTACATTAAGGATCCGTACACTTCTTCCACCGCGGACCCAACAGTAACAAAAAATAACATTAACACTGGGTCAAAACAAGCCATTGGTACTAGTTAACCCAGTATTGTGTCAGTGATTTTTAGTTTGATAAAAAAGACAGCACAAAAAACTAAAAAATAATGCATATTCTCTACACAACCTCATGCATTTTGCCATTTCTCATTCCAAGAAAGAAGACTTTTGGAGGGAAAACAACAACGTGCCACTGTCAAACCACCTGCAATGTATTTCTAACCAACAGAGGGCGACAAAGCACAGCTTTTTCCACATGATGCATGCAAATGATGCAAATCAGCCCCTTAATGCCTGTTGGAATGAATGGTGGAGGAACGCCACTCTGACTCAAACTACACCATCTCTAACACAATAACACGCCACCTTTGGTTAGGTGTTTTACATTCAAGATCCCTCCTCCTCCTCTCCTTCGCCCTCTGAGCACATCCTCTGTGATTGCTCCTGCCATGCTGCTGCTGCTGCTAAATAGGTCACTCGGGCAGAGAGGGAGGGAGGAAGTGAGTGAGTTAGAGGGAGGAGGAGAGAGGAGAGGAGGCTTTTGGTACAATGTGACACTGCAGAGTCTGCATCCAATGCAGGGCGCAAACCCACTCAGACAAATTGCCAGAGCCCATGTTCTATCACCACAACTGAGCAGCTAGATTGGTTAAAGGGGTTTGCATCATCATCCTGTCTGAATAATTGGATATACAGCTGTGTGTGTGGATTAGAAGATTTGAGTTTGCAAGGCCCTATAAAACTAGGCTTATGGGTGTTTTAATTCAGGGATTACAGGCGCTGATGATGAGTAAGACACTTGTCTATAGTTGCCACTGTAGGCGGGAGTACAGAGGGAGCCACTAACCAGCATAAAAAATAAGTATATATGACTTTGATTTGACCAGATTTAAAAATAAAAATGTGGCTGAGGTGGAAGTGGTCTGTTTCATTGTATTCCTGCCATTTACTCAGAGAGAGACGTGTTTGTTTTGATGCTGGGTTAAGGCTTCGTTTTACTGCTCTATAAACTCACTGGGTCCAAAAGAGAAGTAAGTGTGAGAGTGGAACAACGAAGCAGCCCTCCCATCCTGTTTGTCGCTTCATGGTTCTGCCATCACATCAGAAACCGTCCGCTTTACTGTATGTGACTAATGAGCAATGGAATTCCTCCAACGCTGCACCCGACGCTGACTTATCCAACTCGCCTGTAACACACTAACAGGTGAGCCAAACTTTCTAGTCATGTTAATAAAGTCCTTTAATGGCTTCTTGCAAAGCGTCATGTTCAAAGGCCACTCTGTTTGACTGCAAATCACCAGGGTTTGATTGAGCATGTGTGGTCAATCTGCTCTCCTGGCTGCAGTTTAACAAGCTCTTAGAAAAGCGAGAGCGAGAACTGAGAGTCTTGCGCCATCGAGGGCTCCCACAAACATGCGAGGATTCAAAACAGAATCAGCAGGGCAGCGGTTTTGCAGCCGCCATAAACACTCGGGTGTAAGATTAGGTTGGGCACCGCACAGACAGGACCGAGGTGGACGAACTCAATCTTTAAAAGCTGTCAAGTCAACAAGGACTCCTCCATGTTTGTGTGTGTGTGAGTGTGAGTGGTGGCAGGAAAACTGCTGTGAGACTTCCTGGCTCTGGGGGTAGTGCAGCCTGTAGCATTCCTGAGCTGCTTTGTGGCAAGTTGACACCCTACTTTTATTGGACAAGATGCCACAGGTCGTCCCTGTGAGATGTGAACTAGCCCGAATGAAAGGTAGGATTAACAATACACTGCCTAAAGGTAGATGGTGATGTTGTCCAATAATTTGTGAAATATCTTAGCATTAAATTTGGACATTCATGGTCCCCAGAGGTTTATTCCTAATGACTTTGGTGATCCCCTAACCTGCCGTCTACAGTAGCACCTTCAACAGGTCAAAATCTCCATTTATCAGACACTGCAATTGACAGGATACGTCCAAAACTGATGCCCTTAAGCTGTGCTTTGAGCTTTTAGGAACCCTGTAGGTTTTTTGACCACCAGTAGCGCTATGGAGCTTGTTTGTAACGTTTGTTTTTGAATGGGTCCCTGTTTTGTTTGTATATCGTGCACGCCGAGAGGACACACATAAGCACAAGCAGACAATGAGACAAGTTCCTGTCAATGGTTTCATGCTGCACTTTACATTGATAGAAGGTTGGTGGCAGTAACGTGTCTTGAAGTGCAGAAATGCACCAGCAAAAGCAGGGAAGAAGAAGTCTACAAATCAGTGTAAAAATGGATGTAAACAAAGGAAACTCAGCTTTCCACGTTTTGTCAGGAAGGAAAAGCATGAAGCAAATTTGTTAGGATGTTAGGATTCAAGGATACACAGTGTGTTTAGATGAGAATTATAACTTTGTTTGCATGAAAACTCCACAAGTACCTTTAATGCTAACATAGCATATCATGCTAACACAGTGAAATGGAAGCTAGCTTGTCTTTAGCTTCCGTAATGTGATGTATTTCCAAGTGAAACAGAATATGTACCCGTGTTGTTAGATAAGGAAGAGGAAGAGAAATGCATAAATTGAACCTTAACCAGGCTCTTTTGGAAATGTAAACAATGTTTTTGCATCTCTGCTAGCTACTACATTTGGTCTTTAATGTGAGCATACTAAGATGCTAAACATTAGCATGCTAGATGCTTAGAATATTAGCTTTCGAAAACCGACATGCTAACGTGCTAACTGTAAGCATGCTGTCATGCTAATGTTTGCATGTTAGCATGCTAATGTTATCAAGCGCAAAGCTGTGCGCATTACAGACTCGAGGGGTTCCTACTGTGACTACAGACTTTCAGCTGTGTTAAAATTATGAATGAGATCCCTTTTTGTTTGGATTTGAAATCTTCTCAGCAATTAATGACTATAATAACATTTTATTCTCATATTTGACAGACAGGTTAACATATACAACAGAGTTGGAATGTGGTTGAACAAAGAAAACACTGTCAAACATGTAAGTGAGCAGATAAGGAATATCTGGCACATCTACTCGATATCAGAGCTAAGGAATGAGACGGCTACAAACACCACCACAATGGACTACTGTACTGACTATGAGTTCGCTAATTTCCCTCTCATTCCAACCGGCATGTTGGGACACAGACTTACCTCATCAATCAGTGATGTCAATTATCTTTAGCCAAATTGGTGACAACAAGACTAAGCACACAACTTAAACACCTCTGTCAAATCAGACAGAAAATGTCCGAGTGTGGCAAGAAAAACTTTTGTTTTTAGACTTTATCCAGGAAGATTGACTGATTGTACTTGAACAATCCGGCTTCAATGTTAACAGTTCCAACGATTGAAAACATCACAAGTGATCGGTAAAGCCAGTCTTCTGCTGTCACCACTGTGCACAGAGAGTAAGCTGAAGTATACACAAATTAGTGTCCACTTTATTAGGTACACGTGTTCAATCTAATGCAATCCAATACTACTTTTATGATGCCTACTGTATAATGTTCAGATTTAGTTGACACTGGCATGGTGAGGTGTTAAATCAGTTAAATGTTTTAGCATTAAGGTCATAGTGGTGTTGTTGTACTGGACTCAGGTATGTAAATAAGAAGGACAAAAAAAATAGAAACACCTCTCAATATAATGCAGTCCAGTACAACATCACCTTTAAATACAACCTCAATAATAAACATGTAATTGAATTTGCACATTTCCGACAACGTCAACAAAGACTGAACTTTATAAGCTTTGTAAAGGTAGAATTTGTAAAGGCTGCTGTATTGAATTGCAAAAGACTGCACAGGTGTACCTAATAAAGTGGCCACCAAGTGTATATGTAAGGAGAACAGGCCATGTAGCACTAGAACAACATGGAACATATCACATATAATGCCTTCATTACTTATTGATCTATTGTGTGGTGAATCTGTCCCTCTGCAAATGGACGTCCAAGCAAAGGAGATGAAAATTCCTAGTACTCGTACAGTCTACACAATTAATCAATGAGCAGCTGTCAATATGAAGTATTTTAAGGAGTGTTAGGGCACTAACAGGAGTGTTTAATTAAGTATCAGTTTCTGTCAGGCCACTGCGCTCCCTTTGAAGATACGTTTTTCATATGTTTTTACACTCTGAACAAAGGATGCAGTGATAGTCTGTAAGGAATGATAAGGATTGCAGATGCAGATAGAAACGCCTTCCTGCTGCGTTGTTTTCCAGTTTCCAAATATAACTGAGAGACACTAGCGTTGGCATCCCACATGGGAATTCACTCATACGGTATGTACAGCCTACTGCATGAACATACTTTATTCAAATCAGAAAAATCCTATTGTATGTATCTAACTTGAAAATAATATGTAATTATAACCCATACGTGTCTTCTCTCTACCTCTCTACTGTAAATCCCATCAGCTCATATATATATATATATATATAATATATATATATATATAAAAATCATTTTCTAAGACTTGGTAGCTCAGACATTCGTCTCTCTTTGCATCTGTGTGTCAATCTCCCCCTCATTTCTAATGGATGTTCAGAGAGTCAAACGTAAGTCAATAATTTATTGAGTATTCATATGGAGTTTCATGCTTGAATTAAACAGACTGTTACAACATTGGCCTGGTCCATCTGAAAGAAAAATCTATTGTGAAATCTTTGGATGGGAAAAGGCTCTGCGCTAAATAAAGTAAAAGGAGCTACACTTGGCTTGTGTTCGACATTCATACAAACAGAGCCTGTTTGTTCTGTTGTGTGGTACCGAACTGGCAAAGAGAGCCAAGCTATCAGGAAATGGAGGGAAGCAAGGGCCAAGACTCTTTTATACTTTTCTTGGATCTGTGTGTTTGCTTGTCGGAGCTCACGTCCATGTATATGCTCAAACAGATGCGCTGTTTGTGCTTATTTTATGCCCTTTAAAAAGGCATCCGAGCATGCGTGCAACAAGGGCAGTTGGTACTCAGTGGTCCCATTTGTACGTTGCCATTTCATGTTCTTGAGTGTCTGCTGTGTAGGGTAAACACACTGGCAGCTGCACAGCAAAGCATGCACACAGAGGGACATCCGTCACAAGCGGCATATATAACCATCATCATTTCTTATTCAGTGGAGCGCTGCCGGAGTCCCTCGGCTACGGGAGCGCTGCACAGTTAAATGCACATGGTGTCTTTTCTGATTAAAATACGAACAAGATGTCAACAGAAAATGTGACTGCTTCAGCTAAAAGTCTTTAATATCAGTGGATCACGAGGCTCTCTGCGTCACTGCGTTAAGGTCACATTGTAAATATTATCATTTCTGTGAGATCTTTCATCTCAGGTGAATCCCTCGTATCGCTTCAGCCTCGCACTACTCATACACCCCCCACCCCCTTTGCTCGGTTCTGCTTTTACATCAAAGCAACAAAGAAAACCTTTGAGAGCCAATCATATTAATGTCCAGTCAGACTCTTGGCTCTAATGGACTGGAGGGAGGGAGAGGGGGAAACAGGAGGCTGAAAACCCAGCTGAGCTGACAGTGGAAGAGGCCAGTTGGTCCCAGGCCAAACCACGCTCTCTTATGGTCTCTAAAGTGCGACACATTGAACCAGACAAACAGGGAGTCTGTCAGTCTGACAGAAGCACTGACAGACTGACAAGACTGCATCTGACTGGAACTGGAAAGAATCGGAAACAGAAAGAAGCGTGTAATCCTAAAACTGCCAAAGCTCTGATATGAATACATTTACAAAGCGCCAGCAAAACAAAAGGAACGCCTTCCAACATAATGCAGTCCAAAATTACCATCATGTAGGATCAACACTTCACTAAGCAGCTTTTTGCATGATTATTGCATTATATTAGGGATCATTAGTTCTCAAATTTTCATATGTCAAGGACTACAGATCCATAAATTTCATAAGATTGTTTTCCATGAAACCATTCAGAGTTCTGATGTTTCTGATTTTGTGTGAAATTGTACAAGATTGTCTAAGATGAACGTACGATGATAATAACGATGGGAATGATGTATGGGTGGATGTACTCTCTATTGCCGGTTTATTATGTACACTTAGCTAAAACAAATGCAGTTTGATACAACAGTCCTGCAATAAATCCAGCCTTCGTGAAGGTTATAATGTATATTTTTATTTGAAACTGTTTTAGAGATGTGTTGGTTCAGCTTTATGCTAATTTTGGAGGCTGTGGTTTGAGGTGCTGTTGAACCATATGGTGTTTCTAATATTAAGTCCATCCTCATTGATAATATAATGAGGTCCTTCAAGATGCTAACAGCCAGGAACCAAGATCGATATAATTCACAAATATGTACAGCAAGCACTCACAAATTATCTTTAAATTAAATTACTTAATTGTTTAATAAAACAAAATGCATGAAAAAAATGTGAGCGCTCACGCTACTTTTGTGTAAATTAAAATTTTTTTGAAACCCGCATTAATTGATTTTTTGGCCACTTGGTGGCAGCAGAAACAAGCTGTAAACAACATTGACACATTGTCACCTTATAAAGTTGACATGGCGAATGTAGTAGCAAACAAGTTTCTGTTCACCTGACGAATGTAAGATCAATATTAACTCTCCTTTTAGCTCTGTTAGCTCGTCAGCTAGTCGCTAACATCATCTGTCTGCTGTTTGGTGCTGGGCAGGTGACAGGACTGTGAGTTTTTAGAAAACAGCTGCCTCCTGCGGCTGGAAGCGATGCTGTGAGAGAGAACCAAAACAGTAAAGTTGCGGAAACCAAACCTTTGGCAGAAAACCAAAACAATGAGCTGAGAGATGCTATAAAGCTCCGTAGAGATGCGGAGAACGACATAATTCACTGTGGGTTTGTCACTACGAGCGAGTCTTTTCACATACAGGTGGTCATGTGATCTATTGCTGATATAAAAATACTGATAACAGCCGCTTTAAGTAAGGACAATATGATTAAAGACTGAGATAAATTATGCTAATCAACGTTTTCACTACAATATATTTATAACTTCTCTGTCAGTGACAAGACATTTCTTTTATTGTCCTGTTATGTACATTCCTGCTCGTCTTTGATCCGTCTTTTGGCACTGAAGCACCAGAGCACGACAAAGTTTTCCTTTTCATTGCTGTGATTTACTCATCGCGCCATCGGCTCACCGAGTATATCCACCCAGCTACACAAACTCACACACACACACACACATATATCAGACAAGAGGTCACTATTGTGTAGCTACATGCTAGCGACAGTCACGCACATACATATTGTACACATGCCTGACCATATGTAACACACTCTGTGACATGTCAAGGTTACGCAGGGTTACTACCGTCCAACAGCTAAAGCTAATCCACGCCTGGTTGAGCGACCCGAACCATTAACCCTCCATTTGTAAAGCTGACCTCTCTCACTCTCTCTCTACCAATAGATTGGGAGCGAATGGGGTGGAGGGAGTGGCTGATTTGCGATGTTTCAGCTTTAAAAAGGAATGTGATCCACACACACACACACACACACACACACACAGCACTTTACAGCATCGTCAAGCACGCAACGGGTTCAAGCTAATGGACTTCAAAGGGCCTCGGAGGGGCAGGATGGGGGGCCAGGGGGTCAGGAGCCTTAAAGGCGGGGAGGGGAAACGACAGCAGTAAAGCAGAAGCTATGTCTAAGATACAGATTAATGAAAATACAGTAACAAAGCTGGGAATAAGAAAAATATTACCCTAATGTTATTGTTATTCAAGGCTGTAATTCTCAGGCATTTTATCAGGGATGCCTTTAGATGCATGGAAATTGCTAAAATACCTTCAGATAACTGCTTTTGAAAACAGAAAATCCCACAAACAGCCTTTACTGTACCACTCTCTAGTAAGGCATCCCTTAATAAAGGGTTTATAAGATGTAATGAATGGCTTTATTAACAGCTAATAACTCATTTACTAATGATTTATAGAGTTATAAGGTCAGTTATAATTTATATTCTAGATTAGCAACATTCATAACTGCATTATTACCAAAAAGAAATGATAAACACCTGCCAATGGGTGAGTTTTCACAACCTGACAACCCCACATTTGTTCTTATTAATGGCTTATAACTAACTAATATAAAAGCATTTGTAAATCAATTATTAAACATTAACAAAGTAGTAAGTGGTACCACCTTTACTGCACCATATGAGGCTTCTAATATAAAGACAGTGTCAGTGTCTTTTTTTGCCCCCTGTGGGACTGTATGAGAAGTGAATGACAGTTACAGTACTGACAGTTACACAGCAACAGACAGGCAGATTTAATGATGTGTGAAAGAAGAAATCCACGTGGAATAAGTTCAAACACAGCTCAGCTTGACCCTCGGTATTGTACTAAAGGCAATACAGGACCCCAGTGAGGCCTTAAATGCCAGTTAATGTTAGCATTTCAAGATGGGTATGATATCATTGTGCTGCTCTGTCTCAATCCGCTGTATGTGGAGCATATGGGGACAGTCTGGAGAGCAGGCCGACTTACCATGTGGTAGTTGATGATTTCCTGGAGGCTTTCACCGCACTTTTCCAGGCACTCCTGCAAAGAAAAAAAAAAGCATATTATAACAGAATTATTCTCAGAACTGCTGCTGTATTTGCATCTGAGAGTAAAAAAAAAAGAAAATAAAAGCTGCCACCAACTAAAACCAACATTTATTTGAATTCTAAATGGAAGAAAATGAAAAGATCTGCAATGCTAAAATTAAGTCAAAGCCGGTTAATGTCACTGAGGTGTACTTGTGTGCACTGGAGGATTTTTTCCCTTAAACCTTGTACAGGAAAAGGAGCTGTAATTGCAGGGCTGATTCAGTTTTTTTACAATGGAAACTACAAATACGTACAAGACTTTAATAAGAAACTCACAATTAGTCATTCGGTTGAAGCCAAGGAGGCTTTTAATAGTACTTAATGTCAGCAGCAGCAATGAAAATAGTCCAAGACGCTGGTGCTGTGAGCCAGGAGTAAGTTTCCAGACCGGATCTGATCCTCACTTACTAATCTGTTAGTAACCAGGTTTACTCACACACAAAAACACACACAGAGCTGAAAGACGAACACCCAAAGAGGTGGAAAGTCCCCCATCCCAGGAGACGCTAGCTGTAACAGTCCTACCCACTAAATGACAAATAAAGACAATAAAACCACAATAAAGGCTATAATGGTTCAAACAGAGGCTAGATGAAACGACTTGGACACGTTGCCAGACTCAGCAGAACCTCACCGAGATCATCTCGTCCTTCTTGCACTGCTGAGACAGATCTCGGATGCCGTTGACGAAGAGCTTGTTGGCGCTGACGTACGCCTTCCCCGCTTCAATCATCCCGCTGCATAGCTTCACCAGCTGTGGGGCAGAGAGACACGTTTGGAGGGAATGAATGAAGTTCATCACTTTCACCTACACACATCATATTAATGTAAGCGGGGCAGGAGTTACTATTAGGGACAGTGAGGACGTGTCCTCTGTGTTGTTTCTGGGACTCACCATCATCAGCACAGTATATATATTTATTTTACTCATTATATATATATATATATATATACATATATATATATATACATATATATATATATATGTATATATATATATAT